>SSSI01005157.1:0-29017 GCA_004796505.1 Oryzaephilus surinamensis | reverse complement strand
CTATGTAAACCACCCAGCCTACAGCAAATACTAAGCTACATAAAAGCATAGCAAAGTTTGAATCCATTTTTAAATCCTCCAAAACACGGTGATTCGATATATTCCATTTTGAGGCTTCAGGTTCTTGAAAATTATAAGTTATAGTTGATGAATCCATGATGATGGTTAGAAATGATTTTATAGTAATGAATAAATTAAACTAATCTTTTAAAACACTTCATTTAACCGAAACACATATATTTTATCAATCTTTTAACCCATTTTGATTAAATTACTTGTTTATTATTGGAATTTGGAGTTTGACTTTGACATTTGTCACTATTTAGGGAATTAAAATTTATTAAATTATTATGTTGACAGTCCGAAAAAGGTTCTGAAGTGAAGTTAGGTACAAAAAAATTTAAAATTTAAATCATCTTCATATTCTTAATTTTTTAATATAAAAAATTATGAATATATTAATATATTAATATTTTTTTTAATTATCTATTTTTTTACTATGAAATCTAGAAATGCAAAGTGGATTTGTTTGCATATTGTACGTTACATTCAAACTTTATTTGATTTTTAAAAGTATGCTTTTAAGGAGATTTGCATTAAATATGCCTGTAATTTCTCGTTACATCATATTCATATCAAGCACGTGCTTGTATGACGTGCTCTGATTACGTATTTATATATATATTTTTTTAAGGTTGCCTGCTGTTATTACTATTAGCTAACTTCATCTTCCACCACCTTGCGGTGAAGCGGCCATTTTTCTAGCTGTAAGTTGATTATCGTTTTTTTTTCAATATATGTTGATTTATATAATTAGATAAGAAAGTATTAAACAAATTTTATAAATATTATATAATAATTAATTTATGTTAGTTTCATGCAAAGTTGTAGTCACGTATTTGTAGGAAAATTTCTGTGAGGAAATTCTCTTATGTAACAAGCTTATAGAATATAGATTATTGGTCATATGTTACACTTTTTTGCATAATTATTTTATGGAAATATTGTACTTATGTAACAATAACTTGTTCTCTGTAATTTTTAATTTCGAGTCATTCTTATTGTAATATTATTAATTAGGGATTTATTTAGGATCATATTCATATATCAAAGTTTTGAAGGGCAAAATTTGTTGTATCTACTAATCTTAAAGTATTATTCAGTCGGCTGACGATCTGATATTTATTTCTATTTTCTACTTAAATTTGAGTAAATGATAAAAATTTTAGTAAGTACACAGAGGTTAAAAGTGGCAAACCAAAGCAAGGATACCGTGAAACCAAAGGGCGTGTTGGAGGTTAGAATCTTAAATTAAATATTTCACTATCCTAAATATAATAAATCCATCACTTGTGTTGTATACTTTCTTATTTATTTTATAAATTTACATGTGTAAAAAGTAATGATTTTTTTCTAATTATAATTTTTAAAAATTTAACAAATAGTGCCATCTAACAACTATCGATTAAACATACACATTAATTTACTTATAATTTTTCAGTGTTTAAAAGAAGTTTACAAAAGAAGTTAAAATGTTCTCAAGCTTCCTAAATAGGGCTATGTGCCAGCCATCAACAGAATTAGCTACCACTGCCTCAACACAATCAGAAGCCCCCGCCCCTCAACAATTCGGTTTAGTTAAATCTCTTGCAGCTGGCCGTACAATAGCTGCTGCTGCAATAGCTGAAGGCGACAGTTGCGAATTTGCCTCGCCACATTATTTTGCCCTCTGCGGTCTTGGAGGTATGTTAACTTAATGAATATCACAAAAACATTTGAAACAAATATGTAATTTCAGGTATTTTATCGTGCGGCATCACTCACACCGCCGTTGTACCTCTTGATTTAGTAAAATGTCGTATCCAAGTAGATCCAGCGAAATACAAGAGCGTATTTTACGGTTTTAAAGTAACATTAAGGGAAGATGGCGTTAAAGGCTTAGCTAGAGGATGGGCACCCACATTCTTCGGTTATTCCGCTCAAGGTTTATGTAAATTTGGCTTATACGAAGTATTTAAAGTATTCTACAGTGACATTATTGGTGAAGAGAATGCGTTCTTGTATCGTACATGGTTGTATTTGGGCGCCAGTGCATCGGCTGAATTCTTTGCCGACATTGCTTTGTCCCCTATGGAAGCAGCTAAAGTAAAAATCCAAACAACACCCGGTTTTGCTGATACATTACGTCAAGCCTGGCCGAAAATCTATGCCGAAGAAGGCGTAAACGGCTTCTACAAATCATTGGTACCATTATGGATGAGACAAATCCCATATACAATGATGAAGTTCGCCTGTTTCGAACGTACTGTTGAATTATTGTACAAATATGTTGTACCAAAACCACGTGCCGATTGTTCAAAGGGTGAACAATTGATTGTTACATTTGCTGCCGGTTATATTGCTGGTGTATTTTGTGCAATTGTGTCACATCCAGCTGATACAGTTGTCAGTAAGTTGAATCAAGAAAAAGGACAAACTGCATTAGAGGCAGCCAAGAAATTAGGTTTTGCTGGCATGTGGAAGGGTCTAACACCTAGGATTGTAATGATCGGTACATTAACAGCGTTACAATGGTTCATCTATGATGCATTCAAGGTGCGTTGGTGATTAAATAGGAGTTTGATAATTTACTAAATAAAATTTCCATATTTTTATAGGTTGCGATGCGTATGCCACGTCCACCACCAGGAGAAATGCCTGAATCATTAAAAAAGAAGCTTGAAGCCAAAAATCAATAACTGTAAAAAAGCTTAAAGAATTTTTTTTCCACATAAACCTAAATTAATTGATTTTAAATTATTTACAGTATTTTAGAAAAAACAAAAATGAAATGAAATATATGAGAAAGTGAAATGTTATACACAATTTCTGTGTCTGTTTTAAGTTGTATAATTTAGAATTGTATATAGGAATAAAAATCAGTTCTACTGTTGAATAGATGTATTTTCCTTATTTCCTCATTCCTGTTTCATAGTTAGGTTGTTTTCGTTTACGTGTGTGGTGTGGTAACATGAAGAACTTAAAACTAGAAGCAAAACTATCAAAACTTATTTCTCTAACTGGTTGAACTACTAAGGCAGCAGCATTCACATTCATCTCTCGTCTTGGATTCAATTCAGTTATTCGTCTGTGTTTGTGTTATTTTCACGATATAATTATAAAAAAACAATAGAGGTAAGTAAAATTCACTTAGTCAATCAATTGCAGTCGTCGAAGAATTATAAGCACAGTAAGAAGTATAAGAAGTGTAATTGCAATTAGTATTGAGAATATAGTGAATGTATTTTAATTGGTATAAGAAAATTAAACCTGATTTACCGCTTCTAAAAATTTGTTCGGGATATAAGTAAATAATAAAATAATTTTTGTTGTAGTTTTCGACTATAATTAAAAATAATCAAAAATCTATTTAACATAACCTCATTTTGTTAAAGCCTTAATACCGGTAAGTTTAAATCACATTTACTAGAATATAAGTTAATGATTATAATTAATTATTGATTAATTATTATTGTAAGGAATTTAATTTTTTTGTTAAAGACGCATAACACATCAAGGAAATATTTAAATTTGTACTTAATTACTTACGAACATTGTACCTTTACAAATTTCTTATGACCTGTAAAAATACAAATATTAAACCTTGAATTATAGAATCAGCATTGATGTTTATTTTATTTTATGAATTTTTTTACGTGAAAATTTCCATAAAACCTATTAGCTACGTAAGAGTTAATAGGAATTGATATTTGCAATATTATATTTGTTTATTTATAGTATGTATAATTTAGTAATAGGTTTTGAGTAAGACTAAAACTAGTTAATTTTTTTAAAATTATAGTAAACCTGCATCTATTTTCAATTATATAACTCAGCCTGCATCTTAACTAATATTAAATAATTATAAATTTCTTGAAATATTTCCATACAAAATGCTGACAACAATCTATTACTTTTTTACTTTCATATTTCACCTTAGGAAAAATATCAAATAGTTATGTTATGCACTTTTTACAGTTGCACAATTCTCCTTTTATAACAATAAACGAAATTAAAAACTATGGTACATAAATGAGCAATATAACTGTTGTAACTTTTCCTTTCGTTATACAGTTAATGAATGGTAATTGATGTTATATTAGTTTTTTTTATGATGGAACCAATTTCATTCATATACGCATCTTTTAATTCTTTCATCAGAAAGATAATTGATTTTTAATGTTGTATGGAAAATAAAACATTAACGAAATGTCGATTATTACAAAAAAATTACATACCTTCGCCTACCTAATAAACTTTTTTTGGGTCAGATTAACGACTGAACCTTATACTTTTGTAAAACTTACATAAGCATGTGTGCGAAACGTTTATTATAATTAATGAGGTAGTTAATTAATTCTTGATTAAGTAGTTGTACTCTTTTCTACTACAGATCATAAAACATGTCCTCATCAGAAGGAATACGTGGTTTTTACTCAGGAAAGAATTTTTTCATAACTGGAGGTAGTGGATTTTTAGGTATTTGTTTGTTGGAGAAAATCTTGCGTACGATTCCACAACATGGCAACATCTATTTGTTGTTAAGACCAAAACGTGGCAAAGAAATCCAAGAACGTTTAGAAGAAATCAAAACAAATCAAATATTTGAGACTTTGTTGCAACAGAAGAGCAAAGATGAAGTAAATACAGCTATATAAATTAATACATTTCATATTTACATTAATATTATAGATATTTGCAAGAGTACGAGCTGTTGCTGGTGATGTTGGCCAAGATAATCTTGGTTTATCTCCCTCTGATCGCAATTTATTGAAACAAAATGTAAATGTAATCATTCATTCAGCGGCCACATTAGATTTTGGCGATACATTAAAAACAACAGTCGATATAAACTTATTGGGAACTAGACGGATCACAGAATTGGCGAAAGAATGTACAAATTTAAAGGTTTTGGTACATGTTAGTAGCGCTTACGTGAATTCTTGGCGACTTGACGCTGATGAGGTCAGTTAAAAACGTTCATTATGGAGAAGTTGTTGTAAATCATATTATATTTAATAGATTATTTATCCTTTGTTGACCATAAGTGCCGAAGAAACAATAGATTTGGTGAACAAATTGTCTCCTGAAGAATTAGAGAAGAGGACCCCTGAAATTTTAGGAGACCATCCCAATACATACACAATTACGAAACATATGGCCGAACTTGAAGTACAAAAAGTTGAAGAATTGTTCCCTTGTGCCATTGTCAGGCCCAGTATGAGTAAGCTTTGTTAAAAATTACAAATTTTGACAATTTAACGATTTATTTTATTAAACAGTTACAGCGGCTTGGAAAGAACCGGTTCCTGGATGGACCATAAGCAAAAATGGACCGCAAGGATTCATAATGGGGGCCTCAAAAGGTGTTGTACGCCGTTTGCCGGCTGCTAAAGAACTAATTTACGATTATATACCGATTGATACAGTTATAAACAATGTATTAGCAGCTGGTTATTATGCAGCCGCAACAAATACACGAAAAGTGCACATTTTCCATGCTACATCGAGCACAAGAAACCCATTCCGATGGGCTACCGTTGAGGATCGCATTAATGAAAAATTGCATGTTTATCCATTGAAATCTGCTGTTTGGTATCCACATTTGAAACTATTGCCATCAGTGACATGGTTTAAAATTTCAGCATTTTTCGTTCACTTTTTACCAGCTATTGTATTAGATTTCGTTACGAAATTGGGTGGTGGACGACCAATGTACGTGTACATTATATATTTTTAATGAAACTTAAATAAAAAGTGTTTTTTTAGTTTGAAAAAATTGCATAGAAATGTTAATGTTTCATTAAATCGCCTACAAAAGTTTATATTCACTGAATGGCGCTTTAATGCTACAAAAACTGATGAATTACAAAAATGGCTTACAACTCAGGATCAAACCGATTATAATTTAGATATCAGGTCATTAAATTGGGTCGATTATTTCATCAATTTAATGATTGGTGTAAGGGTGTACTTAAGTAAAGAGCCAATGAAGAATCTCAATTCCGCCAAGTCTAAAGATAGAATGTAAGTGTAACGATAGATAGCGCCATAGGATTTTTAAATTTATTTAATTCGACAGTTAAATTAAAATTTGTTCTATTTTTTTCATTTCAGTTTATACATTTTGCATTTATCTCTCCAGGCAGCTCTTTTAGCGCAATTTTGGTACTTATTTGCGTGCATTTTTGGCACAACTATGACAAAGTCTGTCTTTGTGTTGCCAGTATTATATGGATTATTCAATATTATATAAGTAAATGTAATCACATTAATTTTAAATATAAAGTTGGTTTTTCAATCATCATAGTTGATTGTTGAACTTACTGCTTGGTATTTAGATCTACAATAAATAATTATCAAATGGTCAAATGGTATATTTTTGTTATTAAGCACATTGTACACAGAACGTATAATATATTTAATAAATTTTTTATTGTTTACAGATTGTATTTTGTTATCATTTTACAAAAGAAAAAAAGTTCATTGAACGTATAAAAAATAAAAATCGTAGTATTTCCGGTTTTTCCTGATAATTTCTAATCATACACATGTAAAGTAGACCGTAATATCTTACTTTTTGTCGGCAATATTATAAAATAGTTCATCTTCACTAGGTTGTTGCTAAGAAATATAATTTGAACCTTAAAGTTGTAAATAGAATTCAAAGAATTGTACTTACTTCTGCCATTTTCTCCCAAAAACACTGCGTAAATATGAACGATCGCTCACATCGATCGACTGATTCGATTGCCGTACATTTATATAAAATAAATTCCAAACTAGTTATTTCTACATCAGATTCTTCTAATGTTTTCTTAATGTCTTGTAATAAAAAGCCACCCTCTTCGTCCATCCATCCGTATTTCGTGAACAAACAATGTAGAAAACATTTAAAAGCACTTGATTCACCTTCTACTAACTTTTTATTTATTAACACTTGATTCATAGTAGCTGGAAATCCGATTATATACTAAAACAAGTTTTACACGTTATTTTTCTACTTACTTAAACTAATCGGCGATGTTTGATTACATATTTTTATGTAACTCAAATCAGTATTTAAATCTTGCGTTTGTACCATTCTTAAAGTCACAAAAAATACAGATAAAATTGAAAATATTAGAAATTTATGACTTTGCAACATTTTTACGCTCTATATTTAAAATTGCAACTAGCTGTTAAGCAGTTAAATTTGCAAATATGTTAAAATTATGAGAAAAATAGGACATTTTCTTATCAAAAGTGAGTGGGACCACAATTTTGCGTCTTCATTGAATCATAAAAGATTCCATTCAGATGATATTATCCATTTTTTTTCAATATGCTCATACAAAACGTTGATTTAATAAAAAATGTATTCAATGTTTGGTAATAAAAAGAATTTACACTGATTATAAAACATTAGATTATCCATAAAATTCATTATAATAGCATTATAATATCATTTTATTGATAAATAAATACATAATTCCGCAATTTGTGCTACATACATCTATTTAAAATTGTAATAAAAGCCTTACACCAAATCACTTCCTATCCAGTTTGTTTACAAACTTTTTAAACAATAAAAAATGCTTTTAAAAATTACTGTTTGTGGCTTTTTGGTGTTTGTACACGTCCAAGGGATACCAATTGCTGAAGACGATGCTCAAATGCGTACATTCGTTGATTTATCTTATTTGGGCGAGCGAATTTTCGGCAATCCAAGTATTGAAACTGGCAAAAGACTACAGCAGTGGGATCCAGTTACATCTAATTTAAATCCAGAAGAATTGGGTGAATATGCAGAGGGTGATATTTTGTTCCCAAGGGACAGTCGTAACGGTTTAATAGGGGAAACGTTCCGATGGCGCGATGGGGTAATTCCATATGAAATAGGCGGTTATTATCCACCAGACGACAAAGCTGTTATTATGAAAGCGATGGATATTTATCACAAATACACATGCATACAGTAACTATTCTAAATTTTATTGAAACACATCCGTTTTGAAACAATTTTGTATTTAGTTTTAGACCCAAAACCAGCCAGGATACGGATTACATCTCTATTGTGAACGGAAACTCTGGCTGTTGGTCGAGTGTGGGCCGAATTGGTGGAAGACAGGAAATTAATTTACAAAGTCCTTATTGTACAACAAAAGTTGGTACACCAATACACGAACTAATGCATGCTGTTGGATTTCTTCATGAACAAAATCGATCCGAAAGGGATGATTATGTTACAATTATGTGGCAAAATATTAAAAAAGGCAAAAAGTTGCATATATAATGGAATTTTTTTATGAAACATGAATATTTTAGGACATGAAACCAATTTTAATAAAGCAGATCCTGATAAGACGCAAGGTTTTGGGGTGCCGTATGATTATAAATCTGTAATGCATTATTCAAAGACTGCATTTTCCGTTAATGGACAGCCAACAATTGTTGCAAAAGTATAAATCCAAGAACTACATAATTATGTATTTTTAATACATTGAAAACGTATTTTAGGATTCAAGTAAAGAGAGCAAAATGGGCCAAAGAGATGGTTTCAGTAAGGGTGATTTAACAAAAATTAATAACATGTACGGTTGTCCAAATAAAACCCCTGGAAATAATAATAATAATAACAATAATAATAAGGTGGAAAATAATAATAAAGACCACAATAATAATGCAATTGGTGGTCTACTTTCGTTGCTTTTTAGCTTACATTAAATATTTTTAATTGAATAAATATTGTATTATAAACTACTGTTTTTTATTTACATTATAATCGTTATATTAAAGATGTGCTGACTTAAGTTAAAAACGAAAAATAATTAATATTACGAAGGTGTTACACCATCAGTGGTTTTTTAACAGTTTTATGAGAATGAAGTCATCACTATTGTTAGTTGCTGTGTTGGTAAAAGCATTTTAAATAAAATTAAATATACAACTTATTTTTATAGCTAATAATATTTTACAGCTGACATTACTTTTGTCTATAAATGGAGAAATTTCATCGAATATCATACAAAAAACGCCTCTGCAAGGAATAAATGTTCCAACAATGAAACTTCCAGGCAATGCCATTAATCTAATCGAATCATTAAGAAGACAAATAAGAACAAAAGAAGAAGAATTACAACAAGCCGAGAAAATTAATAAAAATTTTGAACGTATGATCCAATTAGTGAACATTTTAGGACAAGTAGATTCATTTCTAACTGATCGTACAAAAGTAATGATTAAAAAATTAGCAGTGTTGGCTGAAGATGAAGAAGAACACAACAAAGTTCGATAATCAGTCAATTTTTACTGATAAATAGAGAAATTATCCAGGCAAAACATAATAAACAACAATTAACTTTTATATTTTTGTAAAATAAAATTTATTTTTAAAATTGAAAATTTGTTTTCATTCTTTGGGTATTTTATTTTTATTTAGGTTGGTAGCAAATAAATCAAATGAAAACTTTTTAACGGTTAAAAAACAAACTAACCTATGAATTCGATAACAAACAGAAAAATGTAGGTTTTTTATTTGAAAAAGTGTATTATAAAAATTCCAGCGAATTGTAATAATTAAAACATGTTTTCAAAACCAATGTTAGCTCGTCTACAGGAGTTAAAATTGTGGCAAGGCAATTACGATAATTTTGTACAAAGTAGTAAATCTGAAGATAATGTAACATGCTTTTCAAATTATGAAACTATCGAGGGTCTTTCAGTATATGATACATCTAATTCAAGTTGTGGTAGTCCACAAAAAATTCAAAATAACAGTAATATCGATTGGGATGGTAAAAAAATATCGACTGCAAAACCATTTGAACAATTACTCGAAGAAAAATTGGCAGAAGAAAATGCAAAACCTATTAAAATGAGTACTAAACCTAAGAAACCCTTTTTACGAAAAGGAAGTGGTTTAAGTCGATTTAATATGAGTCCAGTTCCTACGAAAAAACCTGTAAAACGTACTTCACCTCGCACTTCACCAAAAATAAGTGAACAAATGAAAGAAACTTCAAGTGATAAAGAAAACAAACAATCAGTTGGTGAAATGGACTACATAACGCCACTTAAAGTGCCTAATATTGGAATTCAGTCAAAGGCTTCTTGGAAAGATGTGAGAAATCAAAATGAGATTAAAAAAAATACAAATCCGTTTAGTCAAGATGTATTAAAAAAGATTAACGAATTTACTTCAGCAAATATAGAAAAAAGTACTGAAATAGAGGAAAATCTGTAAGAAGCCATTATAAATTAATTCAAACTAAGATTTTTAAATTAAATATTGATTTTAGAAATGAATCATGTGGAGAACAAACACTTTATGAACGTGCTTTAGAAAAAGAGTTGAAAATGTTTGAGGCTTTAGAAGAAAAAGCTGAACATAGTAGTTTTTCTTCAACAAATTCAAGTGTTGTACGCATATTGTCCTCTAGTACACCAAATAAACGAAAAAATTTGATAAAATCGTTGCGACAGCCAATCCTACAAGAATCCAAAAGTACATCACCGTCCAAAATTCAAAATACGGCAAACTTGTACACAAAATGGTTACAAATGAACGAAAAAACGAATTTTATAAATCACGTTTTGAAGGAATTAAACACAAATGGTAGTGACTGTTTTACAGATGATGAAAAGTGGTCGGAAAGTAGTATAGCGGACGAAGAACTCACACTTGAAGAACCAACCTTAAGGGATGTATGTGTAAATACTAGTTTTGTAAATGAAAGTGATATTGTGACAAAATGTACAAATTGTGCATGTTTAGAACAAAAAATTACGAGACTGATTCAAGAAAAACAAAAATTAAATAATTCATTTGACGAATTTAAACGTATTCACGAACATCATTTAAAAGCTACGAATAAAATGAAAAAAGAATACGAAGAAGAGATTGAAGACTTAAAAGAACAATTGAATGAACAGAAAAAGAAATTGTCAAGAGAAAAAATGATTGTGGACAAGTAAAATAGTTTGTATTTTTGATTTTGGTAAATCTTATTGTAGTTTTTAGGTACGTGAAAGATCGTCCCAGTAAAAAAGAGCGAGAAGAAATAAGTAATTTAAAAAAAGAATTGGCAGATTTGCAAGAATTAATGAAATTAAAAGAAACAAAAAATGGATCATCGTTAGCTCGTTTAAGGAATCATATAAAACAATTAGAAAAAGAATCTAATGAAATGAAAACAGAAATAGAAAAACTTCGTAAAGAAAATGGGAAATTGCTGGCCAGTCAAAAAGTTGCACCTCGTGCCAATAAAGATAACACGAAAATGTTGCACAAAATTAATGAAAATCTAACAAAATTAACGCAGGAAACGAAAAAGAAAAATGCATCCGACGATATTAAGGAGAAAAGAGTGAAAACTGATGTAATAAAGTCGAGAAAAAGTGAGTCTAGTTTAGACATGACCGCATTTGTCAATTTATCTTTAGAACGACAGTATGAAAAAGTTTTTGGTGATTTCGAAAATGCCGTACCAAATACAAGCTTAGACGATTCTAAAAAAGGTTTATAATAAATTCTTAATAAATGTTTTAATTAAACAAAAAAATTTTTAGAACGAATTGAAATGCTGCTAGAAGATGGAACTAAAGAAATAAAATACAGTAATGGAAATACAAAAACAATATCACCTGACGGTAATTTAATTATCTTTAAATATTTCAATGGTGATATAGAAAAAACTAATTTAACAGAGAAAACATTAAAATATTATCATGCAAAGGAAGCTACATGGTACACGCAATTTGAAGATGGTTCAGAATTAATAGAATTTTCAAAGTAATTTAAAAACGTATTTAACTTATAATTAATATTTAATAAACGTTTATTTTAGTGGTCAAACTGAACGTAGGACTGTTAACGGTTGTAGAGAGATTCGACATCCGAGTGGTGTAATACAATTAATTAAGCCTGATGGCATCGAAGAAGTGAAATATGTTGATGGGTCACTTATAGTTTTTAATAAAAATGGTGACCGAATTCTACATTTACCAAATGGCCAAAAAGAAATACATATGAAGGATCAAAAAGTATGACATATCATTAAAATTAAAGCATGTTAGATCATCTACATTTTTTCAGAGACGTGAATATCCTGATGGTACAGTAAAAATATTATACGCTGATGGAAGCCAAGAAACACGTTTTCCAAACGGAAGAGTTCGAAAGAAAAACTGTAATGGTGTTTTAGTGTTTGACTCCGAAAATGTTGCCTTAAATTAATTTTAATTATATTGTGATATGCACAACAAAGTGTTGTTGTTTAAAATGAACTGGTTTGTACTACAAATAATTTATAATGGAAATCTTACTAAAAGTTATGTCTTCTAAAAATATAATAAAATTTAAAAGAAAAAAATTTATTTTATCAGTTTAGAAAAATACAAAGTTATTTATAGAAATAAATCAACGACAATAAGCGTAATCATCTGGCCCATATGGCACCAATGGTAAATCGTATATAATAGGAAATATTTTTTTATTATTTGAATTTAAAGTACGCTTAATTTCAAATACCCGTTCATTAAAAAATTTTGGTAAAAATAGTACACCAGCCTCATAAGAACGTGTATAAAATGTTTTATTACCCCATGCTGCTCTTGACATATTCGCACTGGTGAGTAGAAAGTATGCAATCTTGGTTTGGCACGGTGACAAACGGCAATAGTTCTTTATGTGTGGCATTGCTCTTGTTCTACCTAATTCATCTGACTTCCATTTACTAAAAAAAGATTGAATTGCATATTTTTCTAATATGCTTTTAAAATTTAACTCACTGTAGGAATTTCTGTTGCAACCATAATTGTTTTTCATGTACACTTTTCATATAAGGTAAACAACCACCGCTATCGGCCCCAAAATAACCACGTGCAACATTTTCCATTGTTGGATAAATTAGACAGAGTTTAATTTGTGAGTTTTTCAATATTGGTGCATTTTTATGGCTAGCTAAACTACTTAAAAATGTGCTTCGTAACCATTCTTCTGGTGTTTTACCCATTGTGCCTAAACTGGACGATTGGGCTATAATTGGCCACGTTATTGGATCAGTTTTGTCATCACCGATGAAATCACAATGTTTTGTTAGTAGTTCTTTAACAGTTCTCAAATGGCTGCCATCAATTTGATTGTTGTTTTTTTGACCAGGCACTGACGAAACGAAACATACTTTTACAGCACTAAAATCTGCTTTTACAACATATTCTATCCAGTCCTTTAATATATTGAGTTTGTAATGTCTTAAATAAAATAAAAAGGCTTTTTTAAAATTAGTCGGAGATTCTCCATCAGTTTCTTTTGCATTATCTGGTAATCGCGGTAAAGCCGGACTGATCCACAGTCCTTGATTATAATGATTCCAATCCTCATAATATAAATTTGCTGTTGAAACAACAACACGAATTGATTTATCTTCATAAACATAAATTCCAATTTTCGAATGATGACATCCGAAAGGGTCGCTCATTTGTACACGTTTATAAGTAACTTGAGGAAGAAAGAGGCCCATAAATTTTTCCATATCCGGAAATTCATCTCCATACAAAATAGTCAATGGCTTGGTGTGTAAATTTCTTTTTTTGTATTGTTTCATTAGCCATTCAATATCGATCATAAAATTTATTTGTAGTGATCTAACTAAGCTGCCTAAGCTAGGACACAACAAATCTGTGAATGTGATGCAATTTGGCTGTTTCAATGTTTTCTCAGACTCTGGTATTGTTGTAAAGAAGAGATTGTATGGCTCGTTGTACATCATTTTTTCAGCCATTGTATTTAAATTATTTGAATGTGGAATATTTATGTTTTTAGAAGATTGGGATGTACTACACTGAGACTGAGAACTAGTTGTAGGAGTATTAGACTGGTTTGTAGTTGCTGTGCCACATTGATTTTTATTTGTACCAACTTTTGATAATTGACGTATTAGTTTAATTTGCTCAAGATAAACTTCTTTTGATTGAACAAATGAATTCGAGTTCGTAAGTTTATTTATAATATCATTTTCAGGTAAATCCATAATTTCTTGTACTAAAAATGAGAGGCATTAAAGGTGGCACGTGGAAAGTGTTAAATTATTTTCTAAGTACAGTGTGAATGCTTATATTCCATAAAATGATGAGGATTACGTCTGTAGCACTTTAATTCATGTGGACATTCTTCTAAAACACCTATTTTTTGTTTCTTTGACGGAGGTCCTATAATTTCAAACATTTTATTTAAATAAAAAAACATGCAAAATAATAAGTTACCATTTTCGCTACTTCCCATGTTTAATAATAATTAGAAAAAGAGAAATTTAGTTGTAAGAAATTATTTAGATGACCATTATTTTATAAATAATATCAAATAAATAAATATATTTTATGATTTCGTATGTTTATTATTGTTCCTTTGATTTAACCAAATTTCTGTCAATCAAAATCAAATGCCTTAAGTATACTTCACTCAAAACAACGTGGATGAATAACAAGTTGCATAAAAGCACTTTAATTTTTTTTTTATTTAAAATAAATTCAAATTGTTAATTATTATACTGCTACTTATTTATTTCAGTTACATAGATATTATACTCGTACAAGAATATAAGCTGAATAGAGTTGAATATACATATTATTTTTATCAAATTTTTAGTATGTGTATAATTGGTTTCATAATCATTAGTAGCTTAAGTCGTAACCACTAATTTTTTTATTTTGTATTTCGGTAGGATACAATCGTGATACAATCGTAATAACAAGTAATAGGTATATTTAATAGCAAATATTAATATAATTGATAATAACATAACAGTTCAATGTTCAAATAATTTATACCAAAATATACTTTAAAGTAAATACGTTTGTACGTTTATACCATTTACCACTAACTTTATACTTTTATGATTTAAATTTTACACAAATTTATAAAAATGGTTCTATTGAAAAAAACATTTTCATTATTAGGTATGTTAATAATTTAAAAATAAATTGAATATAAAAATACCTTTTTAAAAAACTAAGCCTCCAGCATTAAGTCAAGAGGTATTGCCTCGTTATCAGCACTACCTGAGACCCATCAAATGTTGCAACAAACATGCCGTGATTTCGCTGAAGGTGAATTAAAGCCAATTGCATCAGAAATTGATCGGAACCATAAATATCCAGCTGATCAAATTAAAAAAATGGGTGAATTAGGATTAATGGCAATTGCAGTACCCGAAGAACTAGGTGGTACTGGTTTAGACTATTTGGCCTATGCAATTGCACTTGAGGAAATTTCCAGAGGGTTAATATTAATGGAGTACTTTTTATACATGATTCTATTCAATAATTTTTAGGTGTGCTAGCTCTGGAGTTATAATGTCTGTAAATAATTCCCTTTATTTAGGGCCCATTCAATACTTTGGCAATAACGAACAAAAAGAAAAATATATCACTCCTTTTACTAATGGAGAAAATGTATACGGAATTTTAATACAACAATACTTTTCTTATTATATTAACGATTTATTATATTTTAGATTGGCTGTTTTGCATTGTCAGAACCAGGAAATGGCTCTGATGCTGGAGCAGCTTCTACTATAGCCAAACTAGAAGGTGATAATTATATTTTAAATGGTACTAAATCATGGATAACCAATGGTTATGAAAGCAAAGCTTCTGTAGTGCTGGCCACAACTGATAAAAACTTAAAACACAGAGGTATATCAGCTTTTATCGTACCTAAACCCATTGATGGTTTGGAGTTGGGGAAAAAAGAAGATAAATTGGGTATACGAGGTTCATCTACGTGTATGCTGCAATTTGAGGAGTGTAAAATACCCAAGGAAAATCTTTTGGGTGAAACCGGACAAGGATTTAAGGTATTTCTATCAAATTCAAATTTTTTTTATAGAAATTGTTATCTAAATGAACTTTGGTCTTTCTATAATACTGGTTGCATGCATTACATTACATTGTATTGTAAGAGTTTATTACAGATTAAATAATATTCAATAATTTCTAGATTGCAATGATGACGTTGGATGCTGGCCGGATAGGAATTGCCAGCCAAGCACTTGGAATCGCTCAAGCATCGTTGGAATTAGCGTGTGATTATGCCTCAAAACGTTTGGCATTCGGCAAACCCTTAACAAAACTTCAGACAATTCAAAATAAATTGGCCGAAATGTCTTTACAATTGGAAGCAGCACGATTATTGACTTGGCGAGCTGCCTGGCTAAAAGACAATAAGAAACCTTACACAAAAGAAGCTGCAATGGCCAAATTGGCGGCCAGTGAGGCTGCTACATTTTTAAGTCATCAATGCATACAAATTTTAGGTGGAATGGGGTATGTATAAACGACTGATTTTAGTATTTTTATTGTAATAAAAACAATTTTAATTTAGATATGTAACTGATATGCCAGCTGAACGATATTATCGTGATGCAAGGATTACAGAGATTTATGAGGGAACATCTGAAATTCAGAAATTGGTTATTGCTGGCAATTTACTAAAAGAATTACAATTATCTTAGATATTTTATAAGATTTTATTTTTAATAAAAATAAATGTATTTTTACATAAATAAAGTATTACACATTACAGATATACTGTAATTAAAAAAAATCAACCAGTAATTCAAAGATGTCGCTGTATATGATTTGAATATTTAAAATATGCTTTCATAAAAAAAAAGTGAAAAAGTTAAAAAATAAGCAAAAATGCAAAATGAATTTATCCCCATCCAGTAATTTTCAGAATACTATTTAATTATGTGAATAAAAAACACAACTAGTGGGATTTATTAGCACTCCCACCTAATTAAACGAAGAATATTCACTCGGTGGTAGCCAATATTATATATTTGTGGAAGCAACAAGTAGTGCGCGCCGTGTTTGTTCCTCTTCCTTCTTCAGCTGCGACCCAACAGTTTCAGTCAGTTTTATTGTTGTTTCTCGAAGGTAAAACTAACGGCACCTGAGAAATAAATAGCAACAGCCAGTATAGAAAGGCGCGGCATAGAATCAACTAACAAAAAGCTATATTAACAACAAAGTATCTTCATAATGTACTTAAAAATTTGTGTTTTTATCGCATTCTTTGCAATTTTCACAACTGCTAATGCCCATAATCACGAAGAGAGTCATAGAGTGAGTTACAATTTATTAAAATTAATTATTCAGACAATTTTAAATTCCGCTTTTTTCTTTATATGTATTTGTAAAAGTTCCTTATTTATATAAATTTTTTGCGTATGTTATTTTCCGCATTTGGTATTTACATGATATTTTGTTACATTTGAAGTATTGTACAGTATTATTATTTTAAAGAGAAAGTTCACAGGATTGTGTGAGAAAAAAAAATTGTGAAAGGCCTAGAAACCTAGTTTGCGAAATGATAATCAATAATATTAGGCACTAATGCGCAGAAATTTTCCACTTTAATCTTCTGGAAGAATTTAATAATTTTTAATTCTCGCAAAATTGATATTAAAATTCTTTCAAGATAAAGAATTATAATTTCCATTATATTATTATACATTGTTATTAACTGGTTACAAAATATGTAATTGAATTTCCATAAATAACTCTGGTTTTTTTTATAACTATGTAAATATAATTATTTCTTCGATTCAATGAATCATGTAATAAAATTGTCCACATTTAACGATAATATGTACATTATTAAGATTATAATGGCTGTGGGTGTGTTTTACTCATCATCAAAATACAGCATGTTTCGTAACGGAATATAAACTGCTTATTACAGGGTGTTCCAAAATAAAAACCAGTTTTCACAACTAATTATCCAATACTTCCTACTATACTCTACTGTGCCAGTTAATTAAAATTATTTCTTTTGAACAGGTGAATGTGGCTGTTTATTATGAATCGCTCTGTCCGGATTCGAGGAAATTCTTCACAAAACAACTATATCCATCCTTACAATCACCAAATTTATCAAAATACGTTAATTTGACATTGGTGCCATACGGAAAAGCGGAAGTGAGTATTGAATTTTTTGAAAAATAAAATATCAACAGCATCTAATGTTGAAAAATCGAAATCAATTATATGAAATTGCATATAAAACGTATATTGTTCCAATTGACCTATTTTAATTTAATTATTATTTTACGAATATGATTACTAATCAATTTTTTTCATGAATAGCTATAATCATTTTATAGGAAATGCGCTCTAAGCTTTTTCAGTAAATTTTTTATCAAAAAAATTGCACAAATACAACAATCATTGTCTAAATTGATTATTTATTCTTTATATAAGTACGTGGTGTTGTCAACAGACGATATCTATAATAATCAATTATGAAATTGTTATTGTCAGGTTAATAGATAGTAATTAACTTGAAACCACTTTACAGACTAAAAATTCGTACACTTTCGAGTGCCATCATGGTCCAGTAGAGTGTTATGGCAACAAAATCCAAGCGTGTGCCCTCCAGTTGATCGATAACAGTTCTAGCTTAGATTTGGGCTATAACAAAGTGTCTGTTGGCTTCATAAACTGTTTGATGGATAAAACTGAACGCATTGGTAACGATGCTTCATTTCCAACAAAGGATTGTGCATCGTTGAATCAAGTTTCTAATTTGAACATTATTGAAAATTGCGCAAACCACACTGACGGTATAATAAATTTACACATATACTAAATAAGTGTTAATAAATTAATAAAATATTTATTCAAGGTTCTAAATATTTGGAATATTATGGTACTGTCACCAATGCTCTTCAAAAACCATTGAAATCCGTACCAACTATCGTGTTTAACAATCAATACAAAAAGGAGGATAACGATTTGGCCCAAAATAATTTCGTGAGTGCTTTATGCCAATACATTGAACATGGAAAACCAGCAGAATGTAGCCGTAACGCTGCATTTGGGTCGCATTATGTTAGTTTAGTAGTTGTTTGTGTTGGATATTTGTTTAATAGAGTATTTTAATTTGACCCTATAATGTTGAATGTAAATATTTTTTACACAAAAAAAATTGCCTTGCTATATAAGTATCACTTTGCCTTTACAATTTTTCATAGACAAATAATAATACGTACATTATATATATATATATTTCTATAAGAAAATTTTGCGCCATAAAAAATGTATCTTTCGGAAAAATATTTTACTTATTATGCACTTTAGTTACATATCATCGCAATTCTCTACAAATTAGATGTTTAAGAAATATATTTCCCAGTTTTTTAATGTGTATATGTGAACAATTTTTAAATAAAATTTTGAAAAGTGTACTAGTTTTAATTTTTAAATATCCCTCTTCCTCAATTAGTTTTATTGGTTTTTATTTTTTTTTTACTACTTAACAATTAATAAATTTAAATATATGTAGGTATAAAAATTTATTAATATTACATATTTACAGCTGTTGTGCTGTTATGTTGCTCTAAACGCGTCCTCTAGATAACTAATAAAAAAATACTTATTAAAGAATGTGATATGATAGTACACCAGAAATATTTATTTTTCTGAAATAAATAAAGATGAATCACACAAACAGGACGACTTTGCTTGATTATTATGCTTGAAAATTTCTAAAATCAACGTGTGATTTATATATCTGGTAAAATTTTATAATTACCACAACTATTTAGTTTATGTTTTAATTAAAATTAGTCATATCGCGGACGCGTTTAGAAAAGCATGTTGTGTACAATATACATATGTACAATGCATTAATGCGTTTGTTTTTAATATTATTTTTGTAAAATACGTCAGTGATCGGTATATTAATATGAATTCAATATTATATACGTATATTAAACGTTTATTTTTAATTAAATAAATTAAATTTCTAAATCCAATATTTAGTGTTTTAAGTGGGGACCCAGCGCACCCACCGGGACCACCGGGTATCTAAATTAACCGTGATGAATTTAAAGGTCTGTGACAGGTGTGTGACAGTCTGTGGTGACAGTTAAACTAAAAGTAA
Organism: Oryzaephilus surinamensis; assembly: GCA_004796505.1. Taxonomy (NCBI): domain Eukaryota; kingdom Metazoa; phylum Arthropoda; class Insecta; order Coleoptera; family Silvanidae; genus Oryzaephilus; species Oryzaephilus surinamensis. The sequence continues at coordinate 9,048 of SSSI01005157.1, read as the reverse complement.
GGTTAGTTTCTCAGCTGATTATTCAAAATATTTATTTTTGTCTTTAATTCCAATAAAGAAATGGACAATAATGGCATTATTTTTCATCCAATTATTAGTTACATACAAAAAATGGCTTTGTACGAAACAAAATCAGTATGTACATGTTGTATAATTTCACCTCCAAAATTCCTAATGCACTTTTATAGAAATTTTACTTGGTTGGCTCTAACAACACAGAAACCCGATTTAGAGTATTAAAAATAGATAGAATGGAAGCAAAAGACTTAGTAATATATGACGACAAAGTTGAATATTCACCAGAAGAAATACATGATTTAATTTGCATGATTGATTCCGGAAACAGAAGAAGTTCTATTGGCACAGGCCTTTCTAAAGTTGTGTCAGCATTTGGTATTGTAGGTTTTATAAGATTCCTAGAAGGTTATTATATAATATTGATAACGAAAAGATGTAAGATTGCCGTAATCGGTCATCATGCTATTTATAAAATTGAAGAAACAAATATGATTTACATTCCACACGAAACTGTACGTTTAATACATCCAGAGGAGCCTAGATATGTGAAAATGTTTCAGAATATTGATTTGGCGAGTAATTTTTATTTTAGGTAACTTTATTTATATTATCTTTTTTCTATATTTGTGTATTTGTCATCAAACATTATTTGGAATATGCAGTAATAATATTAATGGCTGTTGCACAAAAGTTTCAAAATATTTTATGTTAATCTTCATTAATTCACTTTTCAACTGTAAACGTAACGAAATTTGATAATTTCAACCACATACCTATATAATATATATAGTAATATATATATATATATATATATAATATTATATATTTATATTTATATTTATTTATAGGTATATATATATATTTATAGGTATGTGATTTCAACATATGGATATACTAAAAAAATATTTTACAGTAACTTTGGCGCCACAAAATCTAAGTTGCGTTGATTTAAATTAATAGCAAGTGTAAAGCTTTTAATAGCTCTTTAAAGTTTAAACATCTGTTTACCAAATTTACATTTACACTTTCAAACGTGTGTATGTGGATTAAAATTAATAATGTCCGTTTTTTATTTTGTTAAAAAATACGAATAAACAACATATTTTAATTCAAGCACAATTAATCTCGCATATTTCACATATGTTTATTTAAAAAATTAACACCATTTTGTTATACAAAAATTCGTTAAATCTTTTCAGCTACAGCTACGATTTGACTCACACTTTACAACATAATTTAACAAAACCAAGTCAATTTATCCCTAACAGTGGGCTATTAAAATCGGATGTTGATGATAATTTCGACGTTATAAACTCCTCACTAATATCAGAAAACACAGATGATGAAACACAACATTACGGTATTCGTACTCGTCCACACAAGAAATTCGTTTGGAACAAACATTTATTAAGTGAAGCATTAAAAGCCGAACTACATCCCGATTGGATTTTATATATTACACATGGTTTTATCGGCCAATCAAATATAAACGTATTTGGTAAATCAATTTACATAACACTAATTGCCAGAAGATCTAGTAAATATGCTGGAACAAGATTTTTGAAACGCGGTGCAAATTTTCACGGTGATGTAGCAAATGAAGTAGAAACTGAACAAATGGTGCACGACTCAGGTGTATCTTCTTTTACTCAAAGCCATTACACATCATTTGTACAAATGCGAGGCTCAATTCCCGGTCATTGGAAACAGGAGATGGGCAAAATGGTAGCAAAACCGGCAATAACAATTGATTTTTTTGATCCATTCGCGGAAACAGCTGGTGCACATTTTAATGAATTGCTAAAACGTTACGGCGCCCCAATTGTGATATTAAATTTGGTTAAACAGAGGGAACGTAAGAAACAGGAAGGTTTATTGAGTGATGAATTAAGCTCGGCTGTTAAATATTTAAATCAGTTTTTACCTGTTGAGTATCAAATTGTTTATAAAACATTTGATATGGCACGCAAGAATAAAGGAACGACAAATGTGATGGATGCACTAGCTGACATAGCAAGAAATGCAATTATGAAAGTTGGTATCTTCCATAATAGGCAAAATTTTCATTCCCAGAAACCGACTACAGTTGTTGGGAAAGCCGGATTCAATTTTGGTAGCGTACAAACTGGCATTGTACGTACGAATTGTGTTGATTGTTTGGATCGTACAAATACAGCACAATTTGCAATTGGAAAATGTGTGTTGGGCTTTCAATTGTGCGCTCTTGGAATTCTAGACACGCCTAATTTGGAATTTGATACGGATTGTGTTCGAATGTTGGAAAGTTTATATGAAGATCATGGGGACACATTAGCATTGCAATACGGTGGTTCACATTTGGTGCATCGAATTAAAACGTATCGGAAAACTGCTCCTTGGACGTCACAAGGCAATGATATCATGCAGACTTTGAGTAGATATTACAGTAACACTTTTTCGGATGCTGAAAAGCAGAATGCAATTAACTTGTTTTTGGGACTATTTAAACCTGAGGAAAACTCTCCCCAAATATGGGACTATACGACTGATTATTATTTTCATCATAAATCGGTAATATTCAGTCTAAAATCGTTAACACAATGGTACGAACATGGTACTTTGAAATCCTTGCCATATGCTTACAATGATTTAACAAAAGCCTGTTCAGAAATAATTCGTTTACATTCAAGAGATATAGAGATGATTGATGCATATATAGATTATTATCGACCACATGAATTGAGTGTTTTAAATGATGCATATGCTACAAAAATTAGTAATTCAATAAGAGATTTTATGCCAAATTTTACAACGAATTATAGTCCTTTTACGATTAGAGTTAGGCCTGTTAGGCGACGAGAGGAAAATTCTAACAAAGGAAATACGATGCGAAATCCTTCAGTTACTGGTCAAAGTTCTACTAGTTCTGCAGCCTCTAGTACTAGTTCTAGTAGTGATGATGAACATTCTTGTGATGATGACAGTACTTTTACGAATGAATCGCAAGCCGCTTCTTCAAAAGAGAATTCTCCTGAACCAATTACTTTTAAAAGTCTTTTTCCTACTATGAAGGAAGTGTATGGAACGGACTTGAAAGCACCGAATAAACAGGACATTTTAATGTACAAGAAGTAAGGATACGAGTATTGAATAAAATGTTATATTTAATACGTTTGTTTTCTAGATATGTTTTAATTGATAAGAAATCAGTAGGAACAGCAAGAAACGTATTCCATGCAAATGCAGTAGCAGTAAAGCCATTGAGTAAGCTTTCAAATGATTCAAGTTTATCTGTAACTCCTGTTAAAGTGAGTAAAGAGTCTATCAAGATTTATGAAAATTATTTAAATGTTGCCGCTGCTGGTGGATTTCCCCCTAAACCAAAAGATATGGATTTATATAGAAGCTATTTACTTTTAAAATAAATAATTACTGTGATACTTATAACTTATATGGAATTGTTGTTTTAATAAATGTTTTTACAAAATAATTCAGTATTTTAAAACTTAAATAGCCGGCGCGAATAAATCGAAAACGGAAACCATAGCCGCCATATTAGTCGATAAAATAGAGTTCATTTGTCTTTTGGAGTGTAAATTTTGTGACGACCACGTTTCTCTAACTGTAAGTAAGATTTTCTTACGTTTTTTCCGTTTTTTCGCATAATATTGGCTAGACCGAAGATGAAAAATTATCTTCTATAAATGAAATCAATAATATACAGCATATTTGAAGATGTATTGCTATAAATTCTACTTAGGGTCTGTTTGAGGTTATGTCATAAAAATGTTTTACATATTTCAGAGTCGTCCAGAATGCAAATTTTTGTGAAAACTCTAACCGGTAAGACCATCACACTTGAGGTCGAACCATCAGACACAATTGAAAATGTAAAAGCCAAAATTCAAGACAAAGAAGGTATTCCACCAGATCAGCAGCGTTTGATCTTTGCTGGCAAACAATTAGAGGATGGACGTACACTTTCCGATTACAATATCCAGAAGGAGTCCACCCTTCACTTAGTATTGCGTTTACGTGGTGGTATTATTGAACCATCTTTACGTATTTTGGCACAGAAATACAATTGCGATAAAATGATTTGCCGTAAATGTTACGCCAGATTACATCCGCGTGCAACAAATTGTCGTAAAACAAAATGTGGACACACAAACAATCTCCGCCCCAAGAAGAAGATAAAATAGAGTGGATATTTTTTATTATTTTGGATATGGTTTATCCAGAGTTAATGTATTACCATCATATGAATTTTAATGTAAAGACAGGAACAGCTTAATAAAGATGCTTTGCTGATAAATTGTTTTTTTATTAAATTAAATTTAATCGGGATGAAAAGCATAATCAAACAAAATTTAAATCTAAAATAAACTGTTAAGTTTTATTAGATTATATATACATTTATTGGTTTTTATCTTCCTGTTAATGAAAAAAAAGAAGTATCGTAATCAATTTACAAATCCTAAAACTAAAACTATTCAGATTTTATTTACCCACTGGAAGTGTTCTGATTTAATTCATTGTATATACATGAATGCAAATTTAATGTGTAGGCCTAGTTATTTTCACTATAATATTACGAAAAGTTAAGCTTTTTTCAAATAAGCCTATGCAATTTACACAAAATAATACCATTCAGATAAAAAATCAATAATTACATGAATAGCAATATCCCTTAGAAAATTAACAATATATAAATTAATCAATCAGTTTTTTATATATATTATAATATTAACTTTGTACAATTCTACAAAACACATTCAATTTATCGTTCATACAACAAAGTACTTTATTCTCAATAATGCTTAATGAGCAATAGCTCGTACATGTTTTTATATATATCTCAAAAATAACAACAAAATTATAACATTTTTGACACACATTTTGAGTTTTATATTAAATTAGTTGCTAGTTTCAGTTCTGGATAACTTCTACATAATTAGCTGGATACAATCCTACTCTACCATCTTTCCTACCCTTACACCATCCTTGTTCGTCTTCATCTTCAAGTTTCGCAAATATATCTCCTACAAAATAAAAAAAAAACAATATATTATAATTTACAATGTATAATCTCTCATAAATTTCCAAAAAAATACAATAAATATCATTTAAAACTGGCTATCCATAAAATGTGTGAATATATTACCTGTTTTAAAACTGAGCTCATCATTTTCAGCACCCTCGTAATCGTAAAGGGCTTTAACAGGAACACCAGGCTCCCCATTATCCACCAATGCATCATTCTCTTCCCAATCCTCTTCCTCAAACGGATTCGATTCGTTAGCTTTATTTGTTGACCCATTTCTGCGTTGTACAAATAATTAAAAAAATCTATTTTTAAATATATTAAGTATATGGATTTGCTTACGTTATTGTCGATGTTCGATTCGGACTTTCTATTTTTTCATTTGATGGTTTAATTTCTTTTTCTGATGCAGATGGTGTATTGTTTGGCTTCAATGAGGACATTTTCGGTTTGGTAGATTTATTATTTGCAGAATAATCCTATAAAAGATTTATAAAACATATTAACAAAGATTTCTTTGTTATTAATAAAAAAATTTTAAAAAAAAATAAAATAAAAAAAATTAAGCATACATGCAAGTCTTCTCCTACAGGCCTTTGATGTATTAATGTTATTCCAGTGGGTACGGAATCCTTCGATTTACCTTTGTGTATGTCACGGAATTCTTCCGTATAATCCTACACGATTAATAACAAAAAAACACACGTGCATTTAAAATGATAAATTCAAATCAAAACAAACAAATAAACTAAATGTTCCATGCTTTTCACACACAAATTAATAAAACAACTTACTTCAAACTGGGGCCAATTCATAGCCATATTAATTCCATGATTATTTGACCACCATTTCAAGTCTTTTTCATAATCGGCATTATTTATTGTATGATACAATTCTTCATATATCTGGGTTAGTCTATAAAGAACAAATTGTCGAATCTATATACGTAATTTATTATTTTAATTAATTCTTACATTGGGTCTTGTGAAATATTGAGGTATTTATGAATGTCGAACAATGTTGATTTAATAAAATTAAGTCTTTGCGCTTCCATTTCTTGGCATTTATCAAACACTACCGTCATATCTTCCATGTATTTTGGATTATATTGATTAATTTCCTGAAGTGCCAATTCATATTTTTCTTTACATTTTTGAACTTCTTCTTTTGATTTCTGTACACGATCAGCCATTTTTTTCACCTAAATTAAACAAGTTATTAATTTTCATATTCAAAGAAAAAAACCGGCAATAATTAATTGCAACAATTTGTATATATTTCAGTAAACTATATACATATTTTGATAATTATTATCCAACAATTATTAATTACTCACCGCTGCTGCCTTCTGAGCGATAAACAAAAAAAAGTTGATACGAATAATAAATTACAAAGTCAGTTATTAAGTGGTTTCGTGCATTTTCATAACTTCAGAATTACACAAACTTACAAATTAATTAAAATACACTTTAAACATAAATAATCTATAAATACTTACAAACGCTTTTATAAACGTATACAATTTATTCTTTTACAATAATGTGTAATAAGGAAGTTGCGAAAGTGATGATGATATTTAAACACTTTAACTAGTTAATTTACTTGCAAATTGCCATACAATACAAAATTTTTACTGTATTATTGTTTATATAAAAGCACTTCACCTGATCAGCTGAAAAAGAACTATCTCCTGCTGCATTCCTTTCTTGATTTGCGGCTGATTTTTCCGTTTTACATGCCGTATGGTAATCTGTTCTCGCTTTATCAACTTTTTGCAGTAGTTTGGCCCATGGTTTTTGTGCTTTCTTAAATGCATCATCCATATCTTTCTTCTCTTTTATATTCATCATAGACTACAACAAAATAAACAAAAATTGTTTACTCTCGGTGTAAAGTTCTTTTTGTACTTGCATAGAAATAAAACGGTTTTATGAATGTGGTAAGCCTAGACTTCCAACATTATCTTAATTAATTTTGTATATGTATATATTCTGTCATGTTGTTATAACAAACACATATTTTATGTGATAGTAATCTAAATTACACACAAAAGGGGTGAAACTTAATTCAAATAAATGAATTTATGGTTATTTTTCAGTTCACAATTAATTTTTGAAAATTTTTAATATTATAACATTGTAAATTTTATGGAAAACTGTTTATATCCAAAAGAGACAAACTAAATGCATCGTAAATAAAAAAATTAATTGCATAATTATGGTATATAACGGTTTCTTACTGTTATATAGGGAAACAGTAACAAACATTGTAACAATTCACTATAATAATACAATCACAGAATAAATTTATTATATACATACAATTTTTAATTAACATTAAAAATGAATGAATGAAAATGATGTGAATCTATTTGTTCTATTTTTATTGAAACTAATCTAGCTTAAATAGATTATACTTAAAATACCCGACATGTCGAACATTGTAAAAATTGTTGTATGTTACGTAGTCGAAAATAACATTTTTCCTGATTCCTCGTGTGAAAGTAAAAGTAATTTTTTTCATTTAAAAACATTTTATATGACAAACTAATTACATTTAGCAGAGATAATTATAAATGTGCAATGCGCGACAATTACTTTTACTTTTCAAACCTGTGTGTGTGTTTAGTAATAAAATTTTAATGCATTTACATTATTCTACGTGTACGTAATTTTAAAATTTTGGAAAAAAAGACACACTTGAATTCAACAGAGGGCGAATATTTAATAATGAAATATTTCGTCACATTTTTGTTCTTCCTATTATTAACATTATTGCGTACAGGAAGTTTTATTGTGATACACACAACACAAAATATTTTTATTATACCCATTTTGTGGAGAAAACCTCTTTGTAAATATAAACAAAATTTATTATAGTATGTATACTAAAATACTTTTAGTGGTTGGTTCACAAATAGAATTTTCTTTGGAAATTGTATTAGGCATTTTATTTAAATTTTTAGTTTAAAAGATTTTCTTTCAGGATAAGGTAATTTTTGCCTTGAACTAGACATAAAAAGATGTATGCATGGTATCTTCTATACTATCCGTGATGTAGTATTATTATTTACGAGATTTTTTTAGTACTACAACAGAAAAATAATAGGAATATGCGTCAGTGAGTCATTTAATTGAAGTACATATACAAAGTATATAACAATTTGCACATGCTAGTTTCATTCTCTTGGATATTTAATATCCATAAACACAAAGTAAGATAACAATACCGTCTCAAGTTTCTTATATACATATATAGTATAGAAACAAAAACAATGTAAACGATTATAAAGTACTAATTGTTTTTTAAATGTACTTCCGAAATCCAATACATTAGGTCTGTTCGGACAAAGCTGTTTATCGTTTACAAACGATACGACTCATGCGCTTTGGAAAAAAACCGTTCGGTCTGACTTTCTAATGTATATTAAAACGTATCTGAGCAGTACGGAGCTGACGACCTATCCATTGGATAGTCCACTAACGGCTTGTCCGAACAGACCTATTATAAAAAGAATGATAAAGTAATTTGAATAAACTGTAACTAATTTTCCTATACGAAAAATATGATTATGACTAGAATGCTAATGGAATTGTTACGTAAATACTCACATAACCAATCCACATACATAATATGTAAATATATATGAATGGAAATTATATTCTGTTTAAAATAGTGTTAACAATTTCGTCTAATTCGTTCTCAATGAAATAAATTCAGTTAGTAACTGTTAATTTTACCAACTTTATGTAAATATTTTTAAAAACAAGGTAACCCATAGTAAATAAGCCTTCAAGAATAATGTCTTTTTTACTGTGAATATAATTTTATCCAATATTGTGTTAATAAGAGCGTTTAATTCGTTCTCAATATGTATCTTGTAATCATTGTTCAAAGTAACTAATTTTTTGTGCAAAATTGGTACAAAACTACGGAAAACGGAACTTTCCACATTTATTTTACATAATCACCTAATAATACGTATATATTAAATCGTTTACCCAATT
>SSSI01005082.1:0-14504 GCA_004796505.1 Oryzaephilus surinamensis | reverse complement strand
GGTTATTCCTGAGTACATTTTAAGAAAAAAAGTCCTATAAAATCTTGTCCAACATCTCTTCGTTTTTGAGATACAGGGTGTTAAAGTTTTATGAAAAAATAAGGTTTTACTTAAATATTTTTGGAAATATTAGAGATATGCCTGCTAATATACTGTTTAAAAAATCTTATTTAATAGGAAATTTAATAAGGAAACTTTTGTGTCTCTTGAAATTTTTCGTTTAAATGAGTCGTTTTTGAGAAAAATGCGAAAAACTTAACACGTGTCATCAATAAATCGAATTTCAAAAAACTGGTAATCACGTGTCATCAATAAATCGATTTCAAAAAACTGGTAATTATTTTGTCGATTTTTTTTTAAAAACGACTCATTTAAACGAAAAATTTCAAGAGACACAAAAGTTTCCTTATTAAATTTCCTATCAAATAAGATTTTTTAAACAGTATATTAACATGCAAAATAAAAAGTTCCGGGGGTGTGATTCCACCCCCACCATTAAAAAATATAGTAGGGGGCGGCCGTTTTCGTTCAAATTTGGTACAAATGTGTGCCTTAATAAATAAAACTCTTCTGTAAAATTTCATTTTAGTATCTCTAATATTTTCTGAAATATTTAAGTAAAACCTTATTTTTTCATAAAACTTTAACACCCTGTATCTCAAAAACGAAGAGGTTTTGGACAAGATTTTACAGGACTTTTTTTCTTAAAATGTTCTCAGGAATAACCCCTTAAAATATGTCCACGCTATTCTGGAACACCCTGTATACCTAGGTTTGAATGAACATCTTGGGTGTTGAAGAGCCCATAATTGACTTGTTGCTGTTTCTGTTGTTGGCTAAGTTGGACAGCAACCAAAGCGGCCGCCAAATGTCGATCCTCATCGGTCAATTCTTGCGTTAGCAAATCATCCGATGTGTAACCAACAGGCACTGGAATAAAATCACCTGGTCCCAAATCAACCAAACCATTGTGCGGCAACAATTCCGGTGTTAATAATTGTGTCGCATTTTCCGGTATTCTGTGTATCATATATTGGGTGGCAGTACTTACGTCTGTAATTACCGTATTTGCCAATAATTCCCTATTTGTACTCTCATTGTTTGTATCCATTTTCTGAAACATCGTGTTATGTATTTGTTCAAATTTAGCCGCCATTTCAACTGAATTTTGTGGCGTTGACAAGACGTTTCAAGGTCATTGTTGGACGACAACAAATTTATTATTTATATCGCATATGTTACTTACATTGCTGCAAATTTTTGTGCACTTTATCGTTTGAAAATTATCATTTTCTATATGAAATGCATTACAACGTTTGATATTTTTCTAAAACTGTTTATTTAATATAATGTTATGAAAATTGACAACAATGCTAATGTATACACGAACGCCACCATCACCACAAAAGCTAATGCCAACGTTTTCGTACGAAAGTTACTAACGAACGGTTTAGGGAAATGCGAACGTTGGATTTATTACTAGATTTTTTAAAATTTTGTTAAATTTATTAAAATGAAAATTAAAAGATTTTAATAAAATTTGTTATACTAAAACTTGGATTGGAACACTATTACAAAGGATTTTTAAAAAGCTGACTATAATATGCTAATAAATAAAATAACCAGTAAATACAAACAAACGTTTATATTATCCCAATATTTTATAATTATTGTAGTATTACAATTAAAGTAATTTACAACTTTAGTTTGGTTCTACGCCAGTGACGTCTTTTGGCGTTATATCTAAAAAACAAAAAAAAAATCATAAATATTGTTTGGACAAAAATGAGGTTAGTAATATATTTTTTCATTTTTTTAAATAAATATATAATAAAACTGGAATAAAACCAACCTGATGGTATTTCCTGTCCTCATGCGAACCCATTGCGGAATCGGTCTATTTTGTTTCAACTTTTTAGCGAGTTTTCGCTTAATTATGAACGTTTTGTGGGCAGACTAAAACAAAATATATACAAATATAGATAAATTACATGTTATAACAAACGTTTTAACAATTATTTCGTATATTTAATAACAGATGATTGAAAATTTTAACGAAACAAATACACACCATTTTTGCTTCACAAAAATTCACACAAGAAGAAACGCTCTGTCGAATGTCAAATCGGACGTATTGCCAACATTAACAATTAAAAACAACCAGCTTAGCAACTAGGCGTTATTGATTGTTGTAAAATGCGGGAAATTGTTAAAAGTTCGTAAACTAGTTTAGGGAAATTTGTTGTAAATAATAATGAATTTAATTAAAAATAAAATATTGGAATTGATATAATTAATTTTATTAATTGTGCAAATTATTTTAGATTAAATTATGAATACTAAGAAAAATATTTAAATATAATTATATTTAAAAAATATAAATTTTGTCAAATTAAATTTAGCTACGAACTACGTATAATATGCATATATTGTACAACATAATATTTGAATAATATGTATACATGTATATTGTATACACATACATATAAATACAAATGCAATGCATTATAAAATATTATACACAATAAACCAGTATGTTTGTTATTGGTTGATAAAAAGAAACGTAACGAAATTGTTGAAAACGAACGCGATTGGTCGGTTTTGCGCGCGCCATTCAAACGCGGCCAATCGCCTCCACCGCATAGACACTGTGCTCTCTCGCTATACACACCGCATATAAGTGGCGTGGGGTTCCAACAGAATACGAAGCCGTGTTATTCAGTAGTTTCTAGGCATTGTAAGGTAAGAAATTTTATTTATTTTTTTATTCATTTATATAAATTGTCAGTGTTTAAAAAATTGGCTCAATTATAAAAAAATTCGTTTCCCATTTAGTGGTGTGGCAGGTAAGTGGCCTATATATTGTTTTTATGTAATAAAATACGAAAAGCGAATAGCGTTGCTTATACATACATACACTATACTGTATTAGCAAATGGCTGCCATAAGGATTGTATTGGTTTCCAACCATCGCACACTTTGTGAATTTTTTTCATGCGTTTCCATCGATTTTAGAACGTTGGTATATTTTTTTAAATAAACTACAATTTTTCGACAATTTTCCTACACAAATTACGGCCCGTTTGCGTAATGGGAAACGAATTAAATTTGAATTGATTTCAAACCGGGCTTTGTTCATATGGCCAAGCATAGCCTGCTGTATAGCGCGTATACGACTCCATTTCTATATACTGTATACTTGTAATGTATTTCGCCGTATAGCAAGCCAATGTATTTCTATATGGACAAATTGTAAAACTTTTCATCATATTTTTAACAATTTTCGAAACGTTTTCATGAAATTTCTCACAACTGAACAATTACAACATCGATTTTCAGTATTACTTTTATTGATGACGTAGTTTATCAACCATTTTCTTTTTTGTTTTTTCACGTTTAATGTTGACAATGAATATTTGTGGCCGACTTGTTCAATTATAGTTTTAGCGCCAATTTTGTTCGCCACCATATTTTCACGTTCGGCACGTATTGGGCCGTTGTTTTTCCGAAAAATCATTTCAAATTGATCGTATCAAGGTTATTTAAGGTCATTCGTGGGTACGTTTCATTTTCGAATTCTTTTTCCATGTTGGACGCATTTTAGGGCGGCAGACATTTTTAAAGCGTTGCTTTTACGTTAAAATGCAACGGTTTTTTTTTGTTTTAATATTGTAACGACTATATTTTGTGCATTTTCGTTATGGGCCACGCCTGAAAATTAACAAAAACCATTTTATTGTATATTATATATTTAAAAATAAAATAATTGTATGAGAAAATATTTTTATCAATATTTTCATTTTTGCATGTAAACATATTATTATTTTATTCAGCATTTTTTTTCTATATAAGAATGTGTTTCCCCCCAAAAATTATTTTTTGTTGAATAATTTGTTATATAGAGGGCGTGTACGGCAGTAATAATTTTTTCCAAATTTAATTCCAACTGATTACAAAATTAAAAATATATTCCAAAAAAACAATTTGTATTGAAATAATTAATGAGCAAAAGTTTAATTAGTGTATAAAGTAAGTTGAAATTATAAAATATATATAGTGTGCGGTGACTGGGGCCGGCCGGGAGGGTTTTCGTTCGTCGTTTCGTCTTATTGACCGCTGTAGCTTTCCGTTTCTCGCTCAACATCCATGGACGAAGGGGGTGCGGTGGAGCGGGGCGCCGTTGTGTGTGTGTGTGTGAGGTGGGTTTTTAGGCAGCGAGAGCGTGTGAGAGATGTACGCTTAGTACTGTATGAATCCGCTGCGTTTGAGGGCGTTGCAGTAGCTGAATGTATTGGCGTCCCCTTGTAGTTGGTGCCCGTGTTGCCAGATTGTGAGAAGCGGTTGTCGCGCGCGAACTGTACGTTTTTCTTCGTGTCTTCCCCCATTTTGAGATAGTTTTGAATTTTTGTGCACAACAAGGATTGTTCGCCCAATTAGTTTTTAGTAAAAATCATTTTTACAAACAAATCGATACTATCTATGGATGTATTATATATTTATAATAAATAACTAGTTATTTGATTTTGTTTTAAAATTGAAAAGTGTTTTTGTTTATTGTTGTTTGTTGGTGATGAGATGGTGAAGTAGTTGAAAGAAGAGGGTTCTCTCGTTTTTAATTTCTTTTAATTTTTTTTAAATCAACTTGTATATATATATATATAAATTGAATTTTTATACATTATTTTGGGGTAATGGTTAAATGTTTGTGTGTTGATTTTGATCCTGATCTTCTGTTCTTCTGTTCTCCATCTACGTCCTCCTCCTCCTCTTCTAGTAAACTCGTAATAGCATTAAGTGTTTTTGCATGGTGTGAGGGTAGTGCGCGAGCAACCTAATAACACGGCCTGCGCCCTTCGTTTTGGTTGTAATCGCGTTTTTAGCAAGCAATGTCCGAGCACCATCGGGGTGCCTGGGGCGCGCGAGACGAAGCAATGTGGTGGCCCGGGGCTATAGCCGCCGACCAACAAACTCTCCAACATCACCATCAACATCTTCTACATCAGCAGCAGCAGCAACAACAGCAACAGCAACAACAACAACAGATGGCCGCTGCTGTGCAGCAACAGCAGCAGCAGCAACAACAACAAATCGATGCGGCGGTGGCGGCTAGCAGCAGTGCCGGCAGTACGCAGCAGCTGTTTAGTTATAAGATGGCTAGTAGTTTTCAAAATCCGGCAACGACCGTATCGAATGTGTCGTCGCCGTCGCCGGCAAATTTACGTGGCGGTTACGATTATAGATTAGGTGATGGCAGCAATATGTCAGTGGCAGCAGGTGGTGGTAATCCGGCAATGTCGGCCACACAACCGCCGCCGCCACCGACGGCGGCACAGTGGTGGTATCCGCCGGCTAGTATGGACAATATGCATAATACATTGCAAAATCTACAAAATAGTATGCAACAACATAGTATACCACAACAACAACAGCAACAACATAATATGCCACCTGTACAGTCTCCCCCTCCCCCGGTAAGGAGTCTTTTTTATTCATCTGCTCTCTTTGAAGGTCCCCCCATTTTGCCTTTAAAAATAGAATTTTAACAACCGATTCGTTTTCTACCTGATAATAATTCCTTCTTCTGCCACCACACCATCCGGCGACCCTTTTTCTAACTATATTTATTTCTGTATTATAAAATGGAAAATTCCATGCCAAGGGTTAGATTTTTCGAATAATGTACGGAGGGATGGTTGATGATGGGTTGTGTGTGTGTGGTGGTAGTAAGAGAAAAATGAGAGAGAAAGAACCAAGCGTTGACTAGCATGCGCACTTCTTTTCCTCATTAAATATGGTAATTAATAGAAAATTATTAAAAATCGTTACCGGTTTTTCCAAGCAATATATATATAGACATGTAGGCTTTTCCTTATTATTTTCAAATTCTTCTCAATCGTTTTCAATCATATATTTTATTAACAATACAAAGGTAAGTGATGACTGGTATATTAGTAAAAATGGTTTTTCTTCTGGAAAATTCACTTTATATATTCCAATTACAAAATTCGAAACGTTTTTAGGTGTGCCTTTTTCGTCTCGTCATCTTCATTTTAAATTAAAATTTTGTAGAGAGTATCAATTTAAGAATATATTGATTTTCTTTTCTAGCTGGGGTGTTACACAATTTAAAATATTGGAAAGAAAATTATTTCAATTAATGTGATTAGATTTTTGGCGAAATTTATTATTATGATTAATCGACACACATAATACAAATTGTAAATTAGTAACGAATTTGATTTGTTTTTCTACAAGACCGGATATGTTATGATTAATTGAACGATTTAGAATTTAGAAGTGTTTTAAACGAACAAAAACGTGAATTAGATGAATTTTTCTTAAATTTCATTTAAAGGGCAATATAGATGAAAGAAATCAATAAAATAGCTGGCAAATCAGAGGGTAACCACCCCTCAAGCGGTGTCACCCATTTAGACTAACGTGTAAAATGTTTTTGTTAATAATGCGAAATTGTTCCAGCAGTCAGACGCTCAGTCTCGTGTAGAAGAAGCACAAAGACAACAACAGGAAGCCCATAGAAAGCAACAGGAAGTGGTCCAAAGGCACCAAGAGGCCCACAGACAACACCAGGAGGCACAACAAAGGCACCAAGCAGAAGCCCAACAGGCAGCTATACAGCAACATCATCAGGCGATTGCCGAAGCGCAAGCAAGACAACAACAATTGCATCAGCAGGCACAACAATTGCAACAACAAGTGCAATTACAACAACAACAGCATAATCAATTGCAAAATCAAAATAACCACCATCTGACGCATTCACAGCAACAGTCTGTGCTACAACAACATCAACAAATAAATACAGTACAACAACAGCCGATACAACCGGTTAAGGGCAGAATGCCACGTGGAAAAGGTGCCGATGCCAGGCCCAGGGGCCGTATGACCGCTTATGCGTTCTTCGTACAAACATGTAGGGAAGAACACAAAAAGAAGCATCCGGAGGAGAATGTCATTTTTGCTGAATTTTCGAAAAAGTGCGCCGAAAGGTGGAAGGTAAGTCCAAAAATTATTTTTAACTTATAAATTGTTTCTTTCGTTTTAAATTTTTAAGAGGATGAAAATTTTGATAATTTGGTGTGTCGGAATTATTTTCTTGGTTTTTTCTTAATTTGGCAAAGACGGTAATTCTTTTGCTAATACTACAATCGCAAAACTTGATTTTTAGACGGAAAATTAACGAATCAACTTATCGATTTTTCGATCAATTTTAGGGTTACTTTGTATTGTAAGGTTGGCAAATAAATAACTATTTTCACAGGTCAATTTTTGATCGGAAAATCCACTATTTGTAATAGAATTTAAATTTTTGCAACAATCGAATTAACATAAAAACCGATTTGAATTTTTGCTTAATTTGATTAGAATTAGTATTTTTGGAGTACTCGCAAACTATTTATAAATTACTTGAAATTTAATACAAACATTACATTAGTAAGTATTTGTTATACGGAAATTTTGAATCAGGAAAAGGTAAGTCAAAAATAATTAAATGGAAAATAAAAGAGATAAATACATTTAAATCAGTTTTAAATTTTCAAATTGACATTTTCATAATTAGTTGATAACAAAAATTTATTTCATTCCATTAATGTGAATTTACAAATCAAAATTGTAGTAATTAATTTGTTCAAAATTGAGTACTAGAAAATTTATTAAATCCATTATTATTTATGAGTTTGTATAAAAATTTCAAAAAAAAAATCCATAGAATTAAATTGATTAATATGACATCAGCTGGAAAAACTATGACGTCATATATCAATTGAACCATTTCAATTAAACAAAACGAACTGATTGTATTAAATTTGCAAATTTTGACATAAAATAATAAACCAACTAATATATGGCCTGCGGGCCAAATTTTGTCTATAAAAAAAAATATACGCCGTCACTGAAATATAGTAATGTGTCAGTAACCTTTTCTGCAAAGTGTAGAAAATGAAAAAAAAAATGAAGAATACAGACAAGAAGACCTCAACTGATTATTTATAGAAAATGAATCACATTTTCGGCTAATAAATATTCAAAATTGTGTTGATTTCAAATTTTTGCATTCAGTTGTATAAAAATGTATTTTTAAATACGATATTATAAATTGTTGGGTCCCTTTTCGGGTGGGCCCATGAAATTGGACTCCAGCAGCCGGCTTAATGTATTAAAGCTGGGCTAAGCGGCCGCATTCGGTTGGAAGTTGTTATATTACCATCTCGTTTCTTGTTGTTTTTTTCTTTCAACTGAAGGTAAACTGGTTTCTGGACCGTGTTTGTGGCATGCTGTTGTTCTCCCTCTTCTAGACGGTCGCCGGAGCAACAATTCGTTGAAAACTCTTGGATTTCTTTCTCTTGTTCAACGATTTAAATATTCAAATAACCAAAACCGATTTTTAATTAATGCCGGCGTACAATAGATTTTCAAACAGGATTTATTATTCGCTCATAATTTGCTTGTTGTGAAAAAAATTAACTCACTTACTTTCTTAATTTAGTTAGCTATTTATAGGTATGCATTATTATTATAGGGAGAAGTGAATGAATTGGCATTTAAACAATTCATTTTTATTTATCAATGAATAAATATTATCATTTGTATTGGTGTTTAATAATAAATTTTTTATGAATGAAATTTTCCTTCTTGACATTTTTAATCATTAAAATTGTAACTAAAAATATATTTTATTGCGTAATAGTTTTTTTTGTACTAAATTTAATCAAATTAAAAGATCTACTTTTTCAAATCACAGCATATCACAAGTTGTATATGAATTATTTGTTTGTCGTTGCTAAGGCAACGCGTTAAAATGGATAGTTGTTACCATGGTTACAAATTAAAACAAAATTGTTTTAAATAGATACCTGCACTTGTGTGATAAAATTGTTTTATATTTCCCACACTTTGTTTGTTTTTTTTTTAATAAAACGAAAAAGATTAATTACGAATTTTTGCATTGTAGACAATGTTAGACAAAGAAAAGAAACGCTTCCATGAAATGGCTGAAAACGATAAGAAACGCTACGATACAGAAATGCAAAGCTATACGCCACCAAAAGGTGAAAAACAGCGCGGAAAGAAGAGGAAGCAAGTCAAAGATCCAAATGCGCCAAAACGTTCATTGTAATAAAAAAAAAATAATATTTTTTGTGAATTTTCTCAAAAATTTTTTTCCGACAGATCGGCTTTCTTCTGGTTCAGTAACGACGAACGCGGCAAAGTAAAAGCCCAGAACCCCGAATACGGCGTGGGCGACATCGCCAAGGAGTTGGGCCGAAGATGGGCCGACGCCGATCCGGAAGTGAAGGGCAAATACGAGCAGCTCGCCGACAAGGACAAAGCACGTTACGAAAAAGTGCGTAAATTTTTGTTTTTTTGATTTTAGTTCAATTTTACCGATTGGCTGTTGCAGGAAATGACTGCTTACAAAAAGAGGAACAATCCAAGTATGCAACCACCAGTACCGCAGCCAGTAGTACCTGAAAACAATGAAGAGGGCGGCGACGACGACGACGACGAGGTCGAGGAGGACGAAGACGAATAAGGGCCGAATTCAGACACACACATTTACCTCATTGTTGTTAACAGTCGCCTTCTCATTCCTCTCTATTGTAAATATACATATTAGCAGTGCATTTTAGTTTTCTCTTTATTTTCCAGTTTTAATTGTCTTGATTTCACATGCGTTTTCCGCTCATTTCTAATATTTGTATATGAATTGGAATAGTTTTTTCATTTTTTTTATTTTCACCTAATTGTGTGTACTTACAAAACAAATACAAAAAAATATATAAACAAAGAAACATTGAATATGTGTGTGTGTGCGAGTGAGATGTGCATAGAAGCGTTATGCGCGCGCTTCCATCAAATTCATCTTAAATTTAATAATATAAATATATGTAGTGTTTTCGTTCTTCTCTCTATAATTATCTCATGTATTTTTAATTTCAAATATTTTCCTTATGTGTTTATGATTTGTTTTAGCACTGAATACTCAGGACAGTGCCGCGGGTTTCAAAATTCTTTTCACGTTAATTTTTCCCCTGTTTTTGAATGCAGCATCAGTCTTTGTAGTTATTTTATATGAAATGTAAAAATGTTAACGATTTTACAACAAACACTAAATAATACTATTGTCATTGTGTATTCGTAGAAAAAATACAAGAATTTAAAACATGTGTTTATAATAATTTTCCTTTATTTTGTAAATGCTTGTAAAATTGTTAATATATTATACTGTAAGTTTAATTTTTAATTATTAATAAATATAATATTTGTGAAAATTGTAAATGAACAAAATCGTTTATATATAAAACAATTTATAGTTTTTAAGATGAAACTGTTTTTTTTTTGAAAAAAGTCTTTACCATTACAGTAAATAGTATTATAATATTATTTTTACTATTGAATAAAATTGTTCATTTACAATAATCGAATAGTTTTCTTTCCCATTAATTTTAATTTTTTTTGTTGTCTGTGCTGCCAGTTTATTTATTTATGCAAATATAAACAAATTGATGATTAAGTTGTAAGTATCACCCCATATAGTATATATTGTAACTATATTACCCCACAATTTTAAGTCCCTTTGATAGGATAAGCAGAGCAGACTATTTTTATTATTCATTTTGAAGAAATTGTTAATATAGTTGATTGAAAATGAGAAAAATATGTAATTAATAACGAAAAAGTGCGGTGATGACGACTTGTGTTATTTTCCATCATATTTTCATAAATGGACAATACAATAATAATTTAAAAAAAAATAACACTCATATTTGTTTCATAATGATTTGTAAAGAAATTTGAATATATTATTATATGAAAATTCCCATTATTGTAACGTACAAATTTTGGCGGGAATTTTAAAACCTTAGTATGTGATGTGAAATGTTAATATATTTGTTTTATTTTGTAAAATAATTATTATTGTGTCGATATTTTCAGTTATTTTTTATTTACGTTCTTTTTTGAAATAAGTATGTTGATGTTATCTTGATAATAACCATAAAATGGAACATTTCACTTCATATAATTATTAACGAATAATTATTTCAAGAAGGAAAAAAAACAAGAAAAATTGCTCTGTGTTATTTTAGGGAAATTTAATACAAAAAAAAATTACATAGAAAACGATGTTTGTTTTTTTTATAACTAAATAGGGATAATTAAAAAAAAATAATAAAATTTTCAGTAAGTAATTTTTCTCATTTATTATCCTGAGTGAGTCGCGTTTTTATTTTATGTTCAAATAAATGGAAATTAAACATCGAAATGTTGCTTTTTATTTCAAAATACTGCACCGTCATTGGCTCAAAAATGCCGGCTTTCAAAACAGACCAATAAGGTTGCACGCGTTTGTGATCAAATGGAAAACGCGCTCCAACTGCCAAAAGTTGCATTTTGAGGTTAGAAAAATGAACCAAACTAGTTTTAATTGTTTGTGTATGTATTAATTTTAAATTTTATACCATTATATTAAGTTTATACAATTTTATTTAAAAATGGAAAGTAAATACCACCTAGTTTGTAACGAATTAAACGATTTGGGGTACAGTGAATCGCTAACAATTGAAAATTTACCACTTGTCGAACATTTGTTAAACGATTTAAAGACAACAACAGTTAGTTTACAGAAATATATGAACATTGCCAAACAAGCATTAGAGGTGAGCTGTTTTTGGTTTAAGAAACAGTTTTCTAAATACTTTTTAGGAAAGAGATTCACTGAAATTGGGGGCTGAACCGTACAAGTGCGACAATGCAAAATTAATTAGAGAATGCAATGAACTACATTCAGCGTTTATACAGTTTAAAGAACAACATGAGAAAATGAAAAAAGGTAAGACTGACAGTTTCGGTCCGTCATTTGCTGACAAACTTTGTTTCAGAGCTAAATCGAAAGATTAGCATTCTGGCAAACGAGAAAACCGATTTGGAAACCGAAAAGGAGGCCCTAAAAAGCCGTTTAAAGGAGCCAGAGAACCGCAAAAATCATAAATTCAACAGTGCCATGAACGACAAAATCTCATTTCTGACAAACGAAGTGAAAAAGCTGAAAGAGCAACAATTGGAATTGGCGGAACGGAACGATTATTGTCAGAAACAAATACAAAATCGCGACAAAGAAATAAAACGTTTGAATAACTTGTTGGAGGGCGGCCGACCAGTGGACGTGTTAAACAAATGCTGTTGTTACAAGAACATTGACAACAAATTAACGGACTATCAGGACGAAATCAAAAACTTAATATCGGAGAAGAATTTACTGCAAAATTCGCTTAGAGGTTACAATTTTCAGACTGTGTACAAAACACGTTCGTCTTAATGTTGTTGTACGTTTGTAGAGGCTTTGGCTAAACAACATGAAGCCATGAGACGTGCCTTACATTTGGCCGAACGAAATAAGCAATTAGAGAACGAATTAAAGGATATTGACCGAATTGCACTGGCCGTTGAGGCAGAATGCAATAGCACAGTGCAAGATAATGTGGGAAAAGTAAGTAGGTAAGCAAATTATTATTTTAGTTTAATTGTTATTGAATTTATTTGGGAAAATATTAAAACATGTACAGGGTTGTTCAGTTTAAACTTGCCCCATAAATTTTATATTGTGACAAAATTAGATTTAAACAAAATCTTGTTTCAATCAAAGACCCAAGAGAAAATGATTTGAAAAGTTGAAAAATTTGCTAATTTAGAAATTCATTATTTAATAAATATAAACGTGTTCTTGTCTTGGGTTTGTACAGCGCAACCTCTTTAGTTCGAATCAATAACTTTAGGATTAGCAATAGGTATCGATTCGTTCGGATTACCGGATTTAACTTTTTAGGAAATGAATTGAAAAATTCAGATAGTTTGTAACAAAATATTTTAATTTATTTTCCATCGACAGCATTCGCTTGGCTTGCATTTTCGTGTAATTGTCTTAGAATTAAAATTTTGTGAGCAGCAACGCCATTTTCCATGCACCATTTTATGCATGTGTCAAAACAATCCATCGCCATTTTGTGTGAAATCTTTTTTTCTGCGTCACTAAATCGCACATCTTCATTTATATCTAAAGCCCAATCACTAATTTCGCTTGTTGTTAAATCCGTATGAAATGTTTCATTACAAATATCGGTTAACAGTTTTAATTCTTCATTTTCATTATAAATTTCACTAATTACACATTCGGGGTTTTCACTATTCAACATATTATTCCAAACACTCTTCCACGATTCTTCTATCAGGTGAGATGAAACATTTGTCCATGCATCATTTAAAAAACAAAGGGCTGTTGGTAAATTAAAATATTTTTCCTTTTTCTTAGCAATACTAAGAACTGCGAATTTTCGATAATTTAACTTAACGTTGTGAATTACATTTTGTTCCACAAGTTGCGTAAAAGATGTGTAATTTGATGGAAGACAAACAGTTTGTACGTTTTTATCTTCAGATATTAATTCTTCTTCATCTAGATGACATGGGATTTTATTTAATACCAATAAAGCTTTCTGAGGCATATTAAATTCCTTCATTTTCTCTTTAATTGACGGCACAAATTCCTTGTGAAACCAATGGTTGAAAAGTTCTTTTGTCATTAAACAGTCTTTTTGTTTATTGTAATGAACTGGAAGAATCTGATTAGGATTTTTTGCATTACCAATTACAAATAGTTTCAATTTATGATTTCCACATGCATTTGTACATAACAGAAATGTTATACGTTTTTTATCAGTTTGTCTTTTTTCATACGACTTTTCTGGTAAAATATTCCAAAATAATTCACATACATTAACAATATATATTTGTGGTGAAACTAAATCCATTTCCATAATTTTTTCTTGTAATTTACAGTTAATTGCGATAATTGGTTACTGTTAATTGTTAATTTCGGGTTCAATAGTGTTGTTATCAGTAGGCAACTCGGTAGGCAATTTGTGTCCACCTGTGAAACGAATGCCGTGTCTTTTTTTAAATCTATCCAACCATCCGGCACTTGCAGTAAAGTCAGAATTTCCGGTAATATTTTGATAAAACCATTTGGCTTTTTGGCAAAGCAAATCACCAGATAATGGTACATTGTTAGACTTTTGTTCTAAATACCATTGATAAAGAGGTTCTCCATTTGTGGGTGTTTTGAAAGTTTTAGAGTTTTTCTTGGTCCCGGTACATTGTCCATTGAGGAAACGTATGATAGAATTTTATTTTTTTTCTTTTTTATATCAGATATTGTTGATTTTCCTATACCAAAACGTTTTGCTATTATAGTAACACTTTTACCCAATTCAAGTTCTTTAATTATGTCACATTTTTCATTTAGTGTTAATGTTTTATGTTTTCTTTTCGACATTGTATTGAAAACAGATTTTTTTACACAAGCAACACTATACAACGAATGAATTTTCTATGGAATTTAGTTGAAACGTGACGCAGTTTGTATTACCGAAGTTTTCGTTCGGGTTATCGAGTTTGTATTCGGATTACTGTGAGTTCAGAGTACA
>SSSI01005050.1:0-12421 GCA_004796505.1 Oryzaephilus surinamensis | reverse complement strand
TTATTAATTTTTATATAGCTACATTAAAACGCTTTTGTTTTTAACATTTTTATCATGTCAAATACACAACAAATTAATCAACATAAAATGATTATTTTGATTGACTTATTAAGTAAAATTTAATTAAATGTTAAAAATATAACTGCATAATAACTGCATATAATTAACTTTATTTTATAACATTTTATTTCCTTTGTTAAAACATAAAACATAATACATATCTACATAATTATGTATTATCGAGTAGGTTATATTAAATTAGCTTAATTCCAATTCCAATATACATTTTGAGCAATTATATAGTACCTAATTATTTGAGTTGAAAGAACAATTTCCAGAAGATTAAAGTATAAGCTTTACGAGTTGTTGTATAATTAAAGTAAACGTCACAATCCTCAGATTTTCGGCTTATTTTGGCTGAATGAATAAAATCTGTATTCATTTATAGTTGAAAATATTTTATAACTATGTACAGTTGCGGGCTTCTTAATCAGCCAGTCAGGTATAAATCTAGAAAGGACGTGGTCCTTATTGAATATTGAGAAGTAGGGACTTAAAGGGTACTATATAAATTACTATATACAAAATATTCAATAAAGTCGATATTTGAATACACATTTTAAATGACTGGCTGATTAAGAAGCCCGCAACTGTACATACCAGAGAGTTTAAAACATACTCGTACACAAAAGGCTGTTTTTGGCTGTTACATAAATGTAATTCTGCATATCTTCGTATAAATATACTGACCATTAATGGTCGATTGTCGAAAAGGAAATTAATTTAGTACAGAGTTAAGCAGAGTGTTAAATATTGTTGTAGCAATCGTTTTCATGGTAATTTACCTGTTTAAACTTGTGTGAAATGTATTGCCCTTTCCACAGCCATTAATGCTGAGTATACTAATTTACAGATTTGTATTATGGGTAAAGTAGAACCAAATCTTCTATCGATATTGCTTCTATTATAAAACATTTTGTTTTTTCAAACAAAATATAACAAGGACGTTCAATAAAATATGGCACTATATTATGTATGTAACATACTCGTACTCGTGTCGTTACATATGTAAATAGCAGCTCTTTAGTTAATATGAATGTGTTAATAACATTATATGACACAGAAACATAAATATTATTATTATTATTATAACACAATTATAGAGATATTAATTTATGTTTTTAAAAGCTTTCAAATGCTTTTCGCTAAATATAAATATGTAAATATTTTTATAACATCCAAATAAATCGATATACATATTCGGTATGTTGTGTTTTAAATGATAATTTAATAACTTCTAACAAATTGTTGATTTTATTAATAGGTAGGTATTATTGTAATTTGTCATGTACGTGACAAATATTCCATTCAAAAAAATGGAATTGACTAAAATGAATCGTGCATTTATTTTACCTGAATGCGGGATTCATGATCCCTGCATTATACATAACTACATACGTTGAAAATGTTATAATTTTGAAAATTAGTTGAATTGAAAAAATTTTCATCTTATTTATATGAACTTATATGAATATCATGAACTTGTAATGAATTAATTTTTATAAATAAATAAATTTTTAAATTTAATTACACCCACAGAATAAATGAATTTTTTATTTTAATATCATCCCAAATTTGCATTCACCAACAAAATTATATTATTATACTTACATAGTATATTTTAATTACTTTTTAGGGTTTTTGAACCTTTTATTTAACTTTTTTTACAACATGCTCCACACAATATTTGGAATTAATTAAACCCATTTAGATTTCATATAATACTTAATATCAATTTATTTTTTGTGAGAAGGTACAAAAGGAATTTTGTTCTTTTAAAATTAATTAGAACTCTACAGCTACACTTACTTAGGTAATTCTTGATTAATTTAGTATTAGTAGGTATTTAAAGCATGGGCAAAATTGGAATACCTGTACTTTTAAATAAAATTAAATTAAATATTATACTAATAGTTATATTTACTAATTGATTAGTATAAAGTTAATTTCAAAATTCTCCCAAAAAGAAATTAATCGACCGAACAAGCTTTAAAAAAAATTACATACGTAATATGTATGTGTATAATATTGTGCATTAAATTTAATGTTTATATATGGAATATTGCCTTTTCAAGGAATGACCAAGTGCCCTTAATATAATTGTTCTACTGCATTTATCTATTTTTAGTTTTATTTGTACTTGGACAAGAATTCGAGTTACCTACATTAAATTTTACTAATTACCTTTTGTTCCCAACAACTTTAGTTAAACTTTAGCCACAAAGTGTGTAAATATATGTTAATATTTTAGTGAAAACTTTTTGTGTGAAAATCTGTTTGAAATTAAAAATTTCAACTTACGTTTGAATCCTGTTAAAGAATTGTTTCGAACAATTAACTTTAGATTTTTAGAACTTTATAAAATAATATATATTTTTTGTAATACTAATTCGAGTAATTATTATATCGAGTTACGGAGATGTGATTTAGTTAGAACAAAATTTGAATTGAGACCGTCACACAACACCACCAGAATATTACTACCACCATCTACAAACGCCGAAATATCCAAACTTCTGCAGGTACTACTGTATTATATTGTGATGCTGTATATGAAACACAATATTGATATATTACACTGGCTGCTAATCTAAAGGAAAATTATTACATTGTTATCAAAGCTTATTTCCACCACCTGTTTGAATTTCAACCCCCTACTTTATCATTTCGTTTGATGATGGTTGGTGTGGAACTGTGGAAGGTGTTGGAGGAAAATCAACCAAACAATTTACGAGTATGTGAAAAACTTTTACAGCTTTTCGGACAAGTTGTGTAACAACTTTTTTCTCTAATATTTGTTTTACAATGAACATACTATACGCGTATAATATGCAATTTTATTGTTATATTCAAAATGTAGGCGTACGTGTTGCTACAACAATTTGTTAAATGTTAATTAATATCATTTGTTATTTTCAGAAAGTTAAACACGTTGACTTTTGCAAATGTTTCCATTTTCTAACTCCAACCTGCTGTTTGTTTTTTTTACCTTCATATACAGGGTGTGAATTTGAAAACTTGCATTACACTATATCTCTATTATTTTCCGTAGATAATTTCCAAACTTCATATATGCATATATTTACAACGTTTAATAAAGTCCTAATCGGCGCCTCATACAACTGTGACAAAGTTTTAGACATTTTCAAACAAAATATGTCGTAGTCCAGTATTGTAATTCTGTATTAATTTAAATTTTGATATTAGGTATTGTTTTTTTACGTTAATTCCTTTTGTATGAGATTATTCCTTAAAATTAAGTTTGTTTTTAACTGTTTATAAATACAATTTTTGAATTAAATGAAAATTTTTATTTTCGGTACTACATATTCTTTATTCTGCCTTTCAAAGCGTTTGAATATTTAAATAAATTAGTTAATTATTAATAACTAAATATGATTTACAGTTTCACTTTTTGTTTACTAGTTAATAGCTACTTTTTCATTATTTGAATTTAGCGCCTTAATTTGACATTTCGAGAGTCTGTTCTATAACCTCAAATCATTGTTTATATGAAGTGATTTAAAAATATTAAATTAATTATTTAACAAAAACACAATATAATGGATATTTTAATAGATTTATGTAGACTTTGTCAAACTAAACCAGGTATTACACCAATAAACGCAGATTTCGCAGAAAAAATTTACAAAGTTACAAGAATAAATGTAAGTAATTTGTAAAAATTCAACCACACAATATTCGATTAAAGTTTTTTAATTTTTAGATAAATAATAACCGACATTTACCAACAAATGTTTGTACAGAATGTAAAACTCAAATTATGGCTATTTGCGATTATATTGATAAAGTAAACAGAGTAGATCAACAGTTAAGAAATATTTTAAATATTCAAAAAAACAATCTTTGCAATCAAACTTTAGACAATACAAATGAAATAGATGAATCTACAAACAAATATAAATGTCCAATTTGTTTAAAACTATATAATAATGAGAAATGTTTCCGTTTACATATGAAAAACCACTCTGAATTAAAATGCAGCGACTGCAATATATATTTTGAAGATTTAACTAAAAAAACTGATCACAACTGCACTAGTAAATTAAATGTGGACTTATTTGAATGTGAAATATGTCAAAAGAAATTTAAAGCCAAGAACAACTTAAGAGTGCATATAAAAACCCATAAATTAGATTATAACTGTACAAAAAATGAATGTAATAAAGTTTTTACGTCTTCTTATTCACTTAGAATTCATACAATGTACGACCACGATGGAAATCAACGATATTTATGTGTTAGTTGTGGTAATAAACGTAAACTTGTACGTCAATTCAATGAAATTATTGCTTTACGTTTAAGGGAAAAAGTTTAATACCAAGAATTCGTTAAATTGTCATGAAAAAATACATTCAGATGTAAAAGAGTACAGTTGCAAATTGTGCAATTTAAATTTTTCTGTACGCAGTAATTTACGTGCACACGAAAAGAAGCATCATGAAGGTGTACGTTTCTATTGTTCGAAATGTTCCAAAACTTTCATAACAAAATGCAGTCTGGATCGTCACGAGAAAAC
The DNA here is from genome assembly GCA_004796505.1 of Oryzaephilus surinamensis. Classification (NCBI taxonomy): domain Eukaryota; kingdom Metazoa; phylum Arthropoda; class Insecta; order Coleoptera; family Silvanidae; genus Oryzaephilus; species Oryzaephilus surinamensis. The sequence continues at coordinate 7,821 of SSSI01005050.1, read as the reverse complement.
TCATATAGGAATTAAAGAATTTGCGTGCAATTTGTGTCCCAGTGCTTTTTATACAAGTAAAGAACTGAACAAGCACAAACGATACCATGCGGTGAGTTTGTACTTTTGTATTTCCACCTACTATTATTATTTATAACCTATATACATGTTAAAAAAGTTTTGAATTTTATTTGCCCATTGGTATATCGTGGAAGTTATTTTTACTATATAAATAAGTTATTCGCATTTGAATTGTTACGTCCGATAGATATGAGTTACTCCTTTTACTCTAACTCTACTCTTTGATTCCGAACGCACCCCACATGAATCGATAAATGTGTTCCAAAATTTAAGATGTAGGTTATTTAGTTTTTCGCTGGTGGTAGTACCGTTTTGACAGCAAGTTTCCTTAAACAATTGTTTGTCAAAAAGTTGAACCGAAACAAACAAAAAATGGCAGACGAAAACGATAACAATGAGAAAATGGACGGTGAACCGATAAAGAATGAGAAAATGTTCACATTAAAAAAATGGAACGCTGTAGCAATGTGGAGTTGGGACGTTGAATGTGACACATGTGCAATTTGTCGTGTTCAAGTGATGGACGCATGTTTGCGTTGTCAGGCCGAAAGTAAAAAAGACTCGTACGGCAAACAGGACTGCGTCGTTGTATGGGGTGAATGCAACCACTCGTTCCATTACTGTTGCATGTCTTTGTGGGTGAAACAGAACAATCGGTGTCCTTTATGCCAACAAGAATGGTCCATACAAAGGATGGGCAAATAAAAATCAAATGGTTTCTACAACTTCCTCATTACTTTACATTATTATTTGTTAATAATTTGTTTACTATTGTTTTCCATAGGGAATCCGTCAACATAAGTGCGATCATTGTTATAAAGCATTTTTCGAAAAACATCATTTAATTGTTCATCTACGCAGTCATACTGGTGAAAGGCCGTACGAATGTAAAGTGGCTGGTTGTGGTAAATCGTTCATGGATAGCCAAAAATTGAAAAGGCACAATTTTGCAAGGCATTCAAATAAAACTGTTATATAAATTATAACTATGTATATTGTATAATCAATATAAAACTAATTATTTTACACTATGTGTTTGTTTGGTTGCCTATATTTACGCTCTACATTTAAAAATTAAATGTGGGAACTGAAAATAATTTGAACAATGAAAAAGATTTGAAAACGTACAATTAAATAGTTTCGTACAAAATGATTCATATGATTTCCCGTTGAAAATACAAATTGGTACCTATTAAAATGAAACAGACCACTTGCTGCTATTATTCTGTGAAATAATCTTAGGAGAACCTGTCCAACCTACACACAAATGCACAACAGGTAAGCAAATAGATGAGAGGACGTGCGGAGAGTGAAAGTGTCCCCCCATTATGTACGAATATGTGTGTTGTCCGCGGATCGTTAGTGTTATAACCGCGAAGGCCGACCTATCGGCGAGAGGACCCCTCGGTCCATAATACTACCAGCTAAGATGTACTGTTGTTGATTCAGAGTTGACCACTCGGCCACTACTACTGCTTAGTTTGTTGGTCTGTTGTTCTTTATTGTGAAAATGCCACCACTTCCGAATGCATACATACATTAAAGACGAAAAGTGAAAGGGGTGTATTTTCATGTGCGCGCCTTTTATTTTACTTAAAGTTGACCGCTTCCGAACACCAGTTTCCCCATAATCGCCCGTTGAATGTACATGTGCTTGGCTTGTTATTGTTGCGCTCTAAAACTGTTTTGATCAGTGCCCTGTAAGTATTTTTTATTTATTTATTTCTCACGGATTGTCGTTTCAATTTAATGGATTTCATTGGATTTAAATACAATTTCCATGTAAGTTTCATATATAGTTTTTAATTTAATTATTATACATTTATTAGTTTCGGTCTGCCTTCGCATTATTTAGATTTTACTCGTTTTTTTCATCTTTGACTCATAATTTCGTCCATTTTTGGACGATTGAAGGCCAAAATTACAAAAATTACATATTATTCATAACTTATAAGGGTAAACTCAGCATTTGTTTAATTTTAAAATGATGATTAAATTACGTACATTTTTAAGGACAAGACAATTTTATTTATAATCTTTGTCATTTTGTTCGCATATGGATGTGAACATTAAGAAAAATTATATATTATACCATATATAGGAAAAAACGTCAGTACTTTACTTGAATGTGTATTTTAAATGCGAATAATTAGTTACTCGTTAGAATTGTATATTGTTTATCTAATTTTAGAAAAAAATCAATTAATTCTGTATTGTTCAAATAAAATTTATGATAATCTCTCAATTACTCCTTCATTTTATAACAAACTTATAAAAATGATTTATGTAGGTTTTTAACTTTGAGTCATAATTATTAACAAAAAAAATTGATATAAATAAAATTCATAATTTAATTATTCATTTGCATTGAAATTATGACGACGCTGTGACGATTTTCTTACAAAAATGGAACCCTAATTCGTGCAAACATGCAAATAACTTTTTTTTAACCTTTTACAAAATGTAAAGATCGAAATTATGCAATAATTGTTACAATAATAATAACCGGAGGTCTATTTGTGACAGCATTATTTTGATAAGTTCAAATTATTTTAACGCTGGAACGGTTTATTAAGATTTATTTACAAATTTTCCGAAATAATAACGTTTAACAGTGTATACAATCCTGTGAATTGTTTTATAAAAATATGTCAACAAAAGAGTTTTGGTTTCATTTATTGATCAAACGTCGAAAAATTGAGTATTTTAAGTGCGTGACTTGAACAAATTTAAAATACAAAAAATCTTTAACAAATTGCTTGAATGTCTTTTTCTAAGATCCAACTATTTCATTAGTACTTATAATCTATTGTACATTTAATAGTTAATATATCAAAACTTATTATTAGAATTTATAGTGCGGACATCCTGATTATATTATTAAATATGAACCACTGAAACTAGTCCCTATTACTTTTTTAAAAAACAATTATTGTTTAAATATAATTGTACAGATAGGTTCACTTTGAATATTGTTAAGTATTTTTATGCCGCACCCTTTTTGGAATCTAAATATATGTATATGTACTCTATTATATGCAGCAGTGTTTCGATAAACCGGCTATAATTCTATTTGTCTTGTATTAGCCTTGATGGCAATTTTATAGGGTGTGTTGTGGGTGTTATTAACCAACTCAAGAGACACTTTTTAAAAACAAAACAAAAATATTCGTTTTTTGTGTTCAATTTGTTTGCCAATCAAATAATCAAAACCATATTTGAAAAAGCAACCAACTGAAACATAGGTTTCAAATTAGGTTTAAATAGATATTTAATTTAAAATTACACGCATAAATATAGATTAAATTTATATAAATGTATATATATATGAATGTATGTAAAATAAATTGGTTTGTTACGGCTTGCTTAACAGATTTTGCTTATGGGTCTTAAAACTGCACTTTGATATCAATTAGTTGAGTATAAGGTGATAAGTTTCAGGCGATTTCGTACACATACATAATATGCAATTCAATAAAACTGTAATACGTATTATTTTAGAAACTTTGAACAGATGTAAATCGTGTCCATCTTCCTAACAATATTTAAAATGCGATAAAGAAGAGTGATTTGCGAATTATAACAAATTTATGGATTATGTTTTAATAAATTTAAAAAAAATACGGAAAATATATATAATTTTGAAAAAAAAAACGTCTTTGGAAGATGATTCTATCCTATATGGTAGAAATTCTAAAAATTCGTAATTTTAAACCGAAAATAGTTGAATTGTGTCACGGATAGTACAAATACGGTCGGGGCGCTATTTTAATGTTCACCCCTTGGAATGACAAGTGGCTGTTGTGACTGCAGACAATTGTGCAGATTATACATATTGCTGTCAAATTGGAATTGGAAAATGTACAATTACTGACTGATTGTAAAAAATGCATTTGTAAAGGTTTTAACGTTTTGTTGACGTAAACAAAGGTTTAAAGTTTACCGACACCAAAAATAATATACAAACACATGTATTATAATTGCAGATTTTAATATAAATAAACCTAATTTGACGTTTTTAACAATTTTAAACATTTAGGTCATTTGTATTCTACATGATTAAAAGAATATTTCCAACCCTGACCAATAGTTTTTGAACCATATGACAAAGACAAAAAGAGAAATGTGCAACAAGCAATTATTTATATCAATATAAACATAATGAATCATTAACTGATGGCCGTCAATGGTGTGTTTTCTTTTTCTTGTTGAAATATATGATGTTTTAATGCTGCAGAAAAGCTGCAATGATTAATGAATTATTTCTATTTGGTACGTTAATGAACCACATTCTTTCCAAGGCTGTATACAATTGGAATAATTAGGTAAATTTTTGCCAATAATTTCCCGTAAGGTACAGTTTTTTTTATATATAATATATATTTACATATGTACGATATGTTATATATGTATAAAGAAATGAAAGTGAAAAACACCAAGGCTTTTATAAATTATGAAATTTTCTTAAACATCCCACAATATTTTTCACAAATCCACCTCTTTATTAAGTTATTTATTTAATATTCATTCAACCATATAATGTAGTTGATGATTCTTTGAATTTCCATCGAATCAATCGACAATTTTACTATGAAATCGTGTAATTTTATAAATATTAGAATTATTAGACAAGTTTACTGAAAAACAAATTTAAATGTTTTATTCCTACATTATAATTATAGTTACCTGCATGTATTATAAGAGGGAATTTGTAATTAAACAGATGGAGAATTATAGCTACAAGAAAACTACTTTATGGTAATTCGTAATTAACGACAATTAGGTGTTTGCTGGTGTTTTTTTTATAATATATTTTCTATGCGTTTTAAAATTGTTGGAAAAACTTGATTAAATTCTGCCTAAAGGAGTTTGTATATTTGTATACATAAAACTTTTAAAATGTTAAAAAAATTATGTGAAAACGTTCTTTGTTTTCGTGTTAAACAACATGATCTGTTGTTTACACCTAATATATTAAAATTGTATTGTTTTATTTAAATAAACTTGTTAAAATTATACAACAACATTTCACAATATAATTTTCTTTAAAAATGATAAATATTAACTATTATGTAGTTTATATATTGTAGAAATTAAAGAGAAACATGACTATTTTCCCGGAAATACTCCAATAAGTTATTAACATAGATTTTTGATAAATTAGACATTGAAAATATGTTTTTAATAAATTTAAGACAATAGAAATGAAACAATTAAACAACCTCTTTGACCTTATAATACACTTTTAGAAATATATATTATAATTGATTTACTATATATTATATTTTTGTTTATTAATAATGTTTAATGTTATACAATAAACATATATGTATGTACATATAATAGGTATTATTTACGTATAATTTATGTCAAAATTATTATATATATTGAAGGTCTCAAATATTTCTCAAAGCAACAAACAAAAACAATGCGGGGGTGTAATAAAAATTTTCTAATTACTTAATTGGAACTCAATTTATTAACAAATTGGTACAATATATACCCGTATGTACAGTTGTGGGCATCTCAATCCGCCACTCAGGTAAAATGTGTATATTTATACCCGAGTGGCGGATTGACTTGCCCACAACTGTACTAAAAATGATATATATATCTAATTTAATTTCTTAAATTCAAAATTTGGTTTGTAAAACAAGTGTATTATCCTGTGTGTTGTATATTCATGTAAAAAATTTCTAACTGTTAAATATTATTGAAATAGAAAACTGTGAACAGTTTTTTTATTTAGTTAAAATAAATTTATGATTGTGTCAACAATTACCCGCTAATACATTGCTATTATACATATATTATACCTTGTATTACAATGTATTGTATAATCAGTAATGTAATTCTACTGGTGATAATATATTTTAGTTAAACAGAGAATGTAGCAATATTTATTCTTATTATTAAGTGTACCTGATGTAACAACAAAAAATTGAGTGGTTTAAAGTGCAATGTTAAAAAATGAAATAAATTTGTAAATTGAGTTATTATAAATTTAAATTACCATTAACCATTTTATTATAGTTCAATCTGTGCATATTACTTTTTTAAAAAATTTGTTATTACCGAAGCCCCAGGGTGATATAATCGATTTCGTAAATATTTTTTAATTTGTAAATTATCTTAGCTGACATTTTATTATGTCATGACGGTCTTTGTCGTGTATATTTACATATTTTATATACAATAATTTGTGTATTTGCAATACACGTATTGAATATTATATATTCTTATAATAATTAATAAAAAAGGTAATTTATCTTGTTCGATTTTGGCTATTATGAAAATGAAATGGACGAATAAAATTGTTAGTAACCATTTTTGTATTATGAATAATTTATGTAAATTTTATTCAAATTTATATTTAAATAAATTACCAATTTCAACACAATGGCTTTATAATCTATATTGAAAAAGGTATATAGAAATTTATAAGAAAAGCTACCGGAATTGTTGAGTAAAATTGAAATCAATTTCAACTATAAATAGTAAAATGCAAAACACAGGTCAGGAATTCATGTATCTTTTATATGTAGTTTGTAGAACAATGAATATAAATTAGTAGGACAAGAAATTATTAGATATTGTTACAAAATATCCGTAAATAGATGACAATGTTAGAAACACGTGCATTCAAAATAAGAAAATCGGTTTTTCGCAATTTATCAATGATAAATATATTATTACCTTCATTTAACAAGTATTTAGACCTTGTTTAATGTGTACGTATTTTAAATAATAACCTCGCCATTGGATAAGATTGGGAAAAAAACGGTCATTTTTATTAATCACGCGAAATGTGATAAAATTTTATGAAACAAGTACAATTCTACAAAAAATGAATAACTGGCGCCTCAATTATTAACCATTAATGAAACTATAATAAATAAATAAATAAATACATATATGTAGTATAATAGAAATACCACTTAAAGTACAAATCTGCAAGTTTAATGATCCATTTCATTTGTCTGTTTAAGTTTTTTAGATACAGGGTGTGAAATATTCTTAAAAAATTACGATTTCTGTTTGATAGTTCAGAAAATTCGTGAAAATACTGAGATATAAAATAAAATTGTATAGAATGAAGGTATAGTTGTTTTTGTTCATGAGATGTTTGCATTTTTCTGCATTTTTCTCGAAAACGACACATTTAATCAAAAAAATTTAAGACAGATGAAAAATTCCTTTAAAAATTTCCTATAAAACGAGTCTAAAAGAACGAATATATTTGCATAGGATTTATAGTCCTTGTTAAAATGAAGACAGAATCCTGTAAAGAATGAATGACTATGAAACACCCTGTATATTATGTGAGCGCAAATATGGCAAAAAGACCTTCAGCAACATAGTGATTTTCACAATTATAAGCAAGCTGTTTATTGTATTATTGCACAAAATGTAAATGTAATTTCGTGTCATATTTACGTTTTGTTGACTATTTCAACTCTCTTAAATATACGTTTTAATGATATTGTTTACAATAAAAAATCAAAAGCATTTTATTGAGTTGTTGATTCTTTGTAGGTACAATTATACAGTTTTCTTAATCACAGGTTTGCACTATCTTTTTCCGCAAATCATGTGTGTATGTTACATTATTATTTATATATTTTCTAGAAATTCAAATAACAAAATCTAGGTTAAAAATCTTTTATCTCTTTAATTACGAATTGTTTACGTAGGTGTAAAATATTTTCAATAGATTTTGTGGAAATTATTAAAGCAACTTTAAATTATGATGGGTGTATA
>SSSI01005046.1:0-16531 GCA_004796505.1 Oryzaephilus surinamensis | reverse complement strand
ATAGGTTATCCTGGGACGCTACAGTACCTAACGCCCTTTTGGCAGCACCGATAAAGCCCATTTTCAATAGGAAACATCATTTATATAAGAACAAGATATATACATAATTTCAGCTTTACAGCTCTATTCTATCGTGAGTTATCGTGCTTACAAAGTTTCAACTTTAGCGATAGCTTAACGCCCTTTTGGCCGCACCGAACTAGCCCATTTTCTATAGGAGACTTGATTTACACAAGAGCAACATATATACAAAATTTCAGCTTTATAGCTCTATTCTGTCGTGAGTTATCGTGCTTACAAAGTTTCAACTTGTACGGTAGCTAACGCCCTTTTGGCCGCACCGATCAAGCCCATTTTCAATAGGGAACTTCATTTATATAAGAACAACATATATACGAAATTTCAGCTTTACAGCTCTATTCTGTCGCAAGTTATCGTGCTTACAAAACTTCAGCGATAGTTTAACGCCCTTTTGGCCGCACCGATCAAGCCCATTTTCAATAGGGAACTTCATCTATATAAGAACAACATGTATACAAAATTTCAGCCCTATAGCTCTATTCTGTCGTGAGTTATCGTGCTTACAAGATCTGCGTACGGCGACGGCGACGGCGACGGCGACGGCGACGGCGACGGCGACCACAACGGACAAAAAGTCCATTTATATAATATTTTGTTTTTTCAAACAAAATATAAAAAGGTAAACTACTTTAGACAGTAATGATGATTTCATTACATGGCAAAAAATTTCAAACAACGTCTTAATTAAACTCATCTTGAATTTAATTAGAGTGAGCTTTTTCATGTGTGTGCGTAAAAAATTGATTTTAATTTATATTATAGTTAACTTTCCATAACATTAACCAACAATGTTTTTTGAAACTTGATCAGTTAATCTCTTGTTAGTTTATTTATTATTGTAGTTTGTATTTTCTGACTTACATACTATCCAGTATTTAGTATTGTTACAGCGAACGTGATCGAATAAAAACTAGACAAGATTAAAAAGGATCAAAATCGTATATAGGGGGTTTAGGTATTAAAATTTGTGTAATCGATTGGTAACTAAAAACAAAAAGACACTTATATACAAATTGTGGAATTCACATTGCCGTAAATATAAAAGGCTTTAGATAAAACGTACGACTTTACTCGTACGTAATCCTTCCATTAAGCAATTATTTCACATGAATATTTAAATGTTTTTTCACAAAATTAGATTTACTGGATTGAGAAAAAAAATTGCAGCAAAGCACTTATTGGACATATATTTCTGCGTTCTGTTTTTATTAATATTTATCATTTGGTTAAACAGTTCAAGAATCATTCAAAAATGTCTCATTTATCTGTATAATCTGAGTGGTTGTAAATGTTACAATTATGAATTAAAAATAGAAAAAGCTAGAATATATGGATTACATTTTTAAGTTTTAGCAATCGAGCAGTAAATCATTTTTAAGTTTTATTGCTCGAGAGGCAAGTATACGCCGGACAGAGTATACATCTATCTGTAGCCAAAAAAATCGTTGGGAGTTCAGGAGAAAATTAAATAACAAAAATGTATACACGTTTTCATGTATATACATAGGTATACAGAAATGAGAAAAACCACCCTATATTGTTTCGTTACGTTCATGTTACGAAAAAAATATACGACTATATTGTACATATACATACAAGTATATACGCAACTTGAATATATAAAGCTAGAATTAAGGGAGTGCGTCGTTATATTACGTTGTTGCATTATTAAATAAAAACATTTTTATTGCACAACATGTGTTTAAAGGCAACATATTTATGATTGTACATTTCTGGACGATGTTATGGTGAAATGTAATATTTACAATTATTATTAAGGTAGCAGTAACAATGGTTAAAGTAAAGTTCTCTTTGTTCTTGTTAAACAAAGTTAAAACCGTGTTCTTAATCATATAATGAATTTCCAAAGTTCTAATTGTATTATTTTGGTTATAGTGGGGATCCTGTTAGGCATTGATCTGACTAACAAAACTCGTATCTCTCACTCTAAGCTAATTACCTTTTGCGCTAATACAATTATTATACAAGTTTGATGGATTTGGTTTTCAATTATATTGCAAATTTTATACAGCCAGTTAGAGATGCATATCTGTTTCAATTTAACTGCATTTGTTATTAGTTTTCTACTTTTATGAGTCCGTTATTATATTTTCATTTAAATTAAATTCGTCATTCAGCTTCGAATTTAAATTAATGGAGCCACTTTATTTCTGTCTTTACTGATATTGTTTTACGTACTTACGTAGTTTTCACTTAACTAGTGATTTAATGTCGCAATTCTAAGTGATATGGTACATATTTAGTTTCTGGAATATCTACATATAAACAAATTGAATAAAAATACAGTAAAAAGTAAAAATAAAAGTAAAATACAGATATTCTGCACAATGTAAAGGTAGATATTATATTGAATTAGAATAGAACATAATTCCCATTTGTACTGGCTGATGTTTTTGTTAGTTAATTCTCAAATTATATTTTCACAGTATAATAAATTATTATATTTTGTATCTACAATTAATAAAAATAATGTTTACAGAGAAAATATTTGTGAACAATAAACAAATTTGTGTATTTAAATACAATTGAATTATACCTACAGCAAAATGTATTATATACCGGGTGGACACTTTAACTGACACATTTTCAAAAATCACGCAAATACATTTGAGATAAAATGTAAGTATCACTTTCCGTCTGAAAAGAAAAATTGGGGGTGGCTCTACCCTTACATGTATCAAAAATATGCTCAAAATACATTATACCAACGTATTGTATAATAAAGCATCGTCCACCCTGTATATTTTTATTATTATAAAAACTTTAATGACTATTTTTTAAACAATTTTCAGATGGGAATTAAATTAATAAAATGAATGAGCTTTCAGCGAACTGTATAAAATATAATAACAATAATAAATATTTAATAAATAAACTGATTATTTGTATTTTAAATTTAAATTTTACGAAACAGATGAGGTGAGGTTTTCCATTTTTTTTTATTATTATATATTATTTTTTGTAAAATTTTATTACACACAAGACGGAATGTTTTACGGCCACAAATATGATATATATCTCCCAAGAGTCCTAACAAAATTACTGTCACTATAATGGAAAGGATTGTAGCTAACTTGTTTCAGGCGTGTTTTTGTCACAGTAGGAGACCAGCCAGACTAACACCGGAGGCGGCTAAAGTTTGATTTTCCCTCTGTATTTTCATCATTTCACTATATGTACAGTTTAGTCGAACTTTGTCTTCCCTCTATATTAAATATTAGTGTTTGCAATTTCCTTTTGAGCTTAAATCGCTCATTATGAAATTTGAATGAGGCACACATTTTATTATATTAACCGAAAATAATTTTAATAACTTCCTGTTCTATTTAATAACATTAAAGTATAACAAATAAAAATTGAATTGATAAATCTTTTGAAATTGTTTCATTTAGTTTTATTACCGCTGAACAATAGCTATTCAGATTTTCCATTCAATTTTGCTAGCAATTCGTTTGAAATGCTCTAAAATGTGTGATAAGTCCATTCAGTATAACACTTTATATGTGTTGTGAGCATCTTCTCAGCACTGGAGCTCGTAATTTTTCTCAAATAGTGGATCAGTTCAGTTTGAAGTGCAAAAGCTCATGTAAGACCTATCTTTTCAATTTAGTTTATTTGAATTTGAATTTTGATTGTCTAACATGACGTTATCGGTTACATTTTTATTAGAAATTGGAAAAATGTAACAGTTTTATTCATGAAAATGCTGAACATATACAACATTATAATGTATGTGCTTTTTAAGCTTTTGAATTTAAAAAGAATTCTATTAGGTCTATTCTATTTGAACGTATAAATGCTTCTAGAGCAATTGAACGTATATATTTTTGTTGCTCAAGATGTCTTTTGAGTCATATTGCACCCCTCAATGTATAGTAAAACATTTATCGATGAAATTTTCATACAAACTATGACAATTTAATGGCAGTGGAATTACTGGGTACCACTTATCATAACATATAAGCTTATTAATTATTTCATATTCTATTTTTAGATATATTGACTATAATAGAAACACGAATGTGCAAATAATTGAATAGCAGCACTTTGTCAAAATTGATAATACAATGGAATCATTTTCAATATTTAAAAAATTCATATGAAACGATCAATATTTTAATATTTTTTAATTAAAGTCGCTCTGATCGGATCTAATTGTGTTCTAATACTATGTGGAACACAATAATAAATGTATAACAGAGGTATAAATTAGAACTTGGAAGCGAAACTTTGCCTACAGATAGAATGGCCTATCCCTTAGGTATATAAAACCCTACTAAATGTTGATCCACTAACAGCGGCCTAATGAACTGATTTCACATAATAACGAGAAAATTGTATTATTGGTCACACAATGGTAACGTTTCAGTCCCGTGAGACCATTTATTTAATGAAGAGCCCTAAATATGGTTGATAGATATTTAGTCATTTGGTTCTACATTGAACTTGCCTATTTTGTAGATACTTTGTATTAGTAGTGATCTGAATTTTATACACTTAGTAGACTATATTATTTACTGTGAGCATGTTTCAAATGTATTCTATGAAAAGTAAAGTGTTTGAAAACGGTCCAGTAAACAAACACAGTTTAATTGGATATGGGTAAAGTTTAGTTCTTGTTGTACAAGCTTTAGTGTCCTGTTAACTAACCTAAACTGGTTTGCTTTTTTCTCATTTAGGCACAATATCACATTTTAATTGGTTTCGTTTCTACCAGACAAATTTTTCTCTGTGTGTTATATGTTTACGTTTCTACATATATATTCAAGTATGGCAACGAAAATAAAAAAATATGTACGTATATGGAGGGAAAAAATGCGGTAGCATGTCCTAAATAAAATTCTCTATTTTGTTTTGGTTGTTTTATTTGCAATGAAAATGGCAGAGGCATGCTAGAAAGCATGCAAAATATTTCATTTCTCCCATTGAAAACTAAACTCTATACAAATAGGCCAAGTAAGGGACGTTTATTTTGCTATTTTAGTGAGAATTTTGGCATTTTACAAAATACGTTAAATTTTCTTTTACAGAAAATCAAAAACATTTTTTTTATTGCTACATTTTAACATTTATGCGGAAAACTTTTGACAATCTGATTGTAAATTGTAATATAGCCAAATCAATTCAACGACTATTTGAATGAAATTTTTTTAAAAACAAATTTTTATTTGAATACTGTATGAGGTGTCATGAAAAGTTATGAAACTCATATTTTCATTATAAGTATAAATTTTTTTATATAATGGTGCATCAAAAAATCAACTGTCATCTAATATAAGTAAATTCGTTCATCATATATGAATAATAAACTTCAGCAAAAATCAATACAGACAAACGCAATCAATCACACGAATATTATAACTCAAAAGTAAATTTTCACTGTCTCATACTTACCATCACAATGGTAGAATATAGCTTATTATTAAGGGAGAAGCATATGCTAAACCCTTAGGCCTGAGCAAACATAGTTTGTATATTAAGATCCTTATGTATCAAGGAATAACCCGCCACCATTATGCGTTGTATACGGGAATCGTACACTATCATACTACTTTGGGCAATAATTCTCATTATTTCCTACCTAAATCTAAACATTCATACTAAATACTGTATCTACACACAATTGTATGTACACAAAACACCCCCTACAGTTTTCCCTTGTTTAGATACCTATACTGTCATTTCTGTAAATTATATTTACAGTGCCAGTTTTATGCCATTTCTTCGACTTAAGAACAAGTTGGGTAAAAGGATAAATACTTTTTGTAATTCAATTTTAAAGAAATTCAAATTGTTAGCACATTTTTAATTAACAAGTGAATTCCATCAAATTCAGCAAAAATTTCTGTTGAATCAAGTGAAATTACATAATGGCTGCAAACATTGATGTAACGATTCTTGCAATTAATATTTTCTTGTCAGAATTTTGGCTTAGCAGTATCAAGACTTGTAGGATATTTACAGGAAAATTTACACAAATGAGGGGCATTCTCTCGTCATTTCAAATTCATTAGCAGCACTATTTTATAACGAGCTATTTTGACATTAATTACTTCCATTTATGTCAATCATAAATCTTTGATTGGTCTTCAACCAAACATATAGAATAGTATCATTTCGTCATGCTAATTAAATTAAATATTTACAAACGCATATAAAATGAATTGGAATACATGGGTAGAAAGGGCACAAATAAATATAGGTACTCGTATGATAGATAAAACCATAAATATTTAATTTGAAATACTGGAATATTTTATAAGGATTTTGTAGTTAATTTTGAATATAATAAAAATAAATTAAATTCGTATACTCGTACATAATTCATAAAAAAAATATTCAGTATTTCAATTGCTGTAAATTTGAAACAAAATACATCATTATTTAGAGAGTTAAGTATAAAACCCCCCATAAAGCCATGTATGTAACTCGTATATAATGAGTTTGAGTTTGACTGAACTTGTCCCCTTTATCTAAACAATGACAGGTGCAATAAAATATGGCATTATGTACCTACTTGTTACACAAATAGATATTACATTATAAATTCGTACTGTAAGTAATGGTGTTAGATACATTTGCACAAAGTGAACTTGGTTAATCGTACTTAATAAGATATAGTCACTATTAGAGTGTAAGTAAACTGAGGATATAAATTTGTGCTTGTTATCCAAACTACTGGTATCGTCTAAACATAGTAAAATAACCTTAGGGACGTGAAAACGCATTGCTACTAACTTTGCAGATGCAAATCTGCCGTAAAACCACTAATACCCTCCTTTCAGGGCTATAAGGGTGTAGTAGTAGGTACATACGAACGTATACGTCGTACAAACTTGCCGTGACAGATTTATGATAGTCTTCAATACGCGTCGGAAGAGATTCAGTGCGACCATAGTGTGCATCCCCGGTTACTAAAATACCATCTTCTTTCACTATTATAGTGTCATATAAAGAATCCATGCGAAACGTTTTTCCAGATTTCGATTAAGAGTATATTGTGCTGAATATAAGAGAATTTGAGGGTATTCGAAGAAGGCATATATAGTGTTTTTATTGATACCACATTTTAGAATTTAGGTATAAATTAAAAGGGTGGTGTGAATTGTGTTTGAATGTTCGATTTTCAAGTTTAAATAACTGTGGGCCTTTAACTAACTATATTGCCACTTGAGAGATAATTTAAATATTTGGTTTTAAGAACCAACTTAAATTAAGCTATAAATATTTTGGCTGTCGAAACTCTGTTTAATAAATCTAGAGATAACTGAATTTAAACGATCATTATTTACAACTTTTCGAATTGTTTATATACGTTTAAATGTTTGATAATTATATAAAATGAACAAGTTTAGATTAAAGCATTAATACAGAATACAGGTAAACCTAATAGTTTGAAATTTTGAATAGATGATTTTGGATTGTTGAATTAAATGAACAATCACGATTGATTTTTTATTCATTTTTGAAGCTAAAATAGCAATTGAAATGGTACATTTTATGAAAATTGTAGTGTAATAATATTAACAAATATGTTTTAGTAATGTTTCACTGAACGCGTTCGTGATAAAACTAAACTTATGAAAATAACATAACAATAAGAAAATATAGGAATACATATTATATTAGTCAACAAAAACTTGTTATTTTAAAATTATTCAAAATATGAAAGACACAAACAAGCATCTTTGTTTTCGGAATATTTCTATTAAATTTGTAATTTTTATCTTTAAATAATTTATGTTGTAATATTATTAGGATTATTGGAGTTAACTATTAATAGAGGCCACAACTACTATTATTGTGAAAAGAACTATACTAATTAATTCTAAACTTTATATCTCAATTTCACATTAATCACCTTTTTTGGACAAATGTATAGCAAAATATGAAGCCAAATCTGACCTAAATGTTTTGCAAATGTGGATTGTTGTAAATATGTAGTAGGAGGAACTAATCCTGAAAGGAATTTGTGAATTGTATTTAGTTTCCATACCAATGTAGACACTTTCCCATTCTGTTGTATCGTTTGAAGGTGCCTTAACATAAGTTTAAAAGTTTACACATATATACAATTTGCCTAAAATTGTCAACTCTATGTTCTAGCCCAAAAGGAAATAGAATGCTAGACAAATAAGCGAGAATGACATCAAAAGGTTCCTTGTGAATGTAATTTAAAACAAATATGGGGGGTTTTAGTATAAGAACATCGTTGTATGTCGTTGAAATGCTCGAATCATTTGATAATTGCTGTACTATTGTCGTCGAACAATGGAAAATACAACACTGGCATATAGGTCTAGTTAGAACTGTCCTTTAAAATCCGACAACACAATTGTCTAGCTGGCTTGCCATCCAAATTGTTAATGAGGAAATGACGACTATTTTGTAGTTTGAATTACTCATTTTGATTAATTGGCCCATATTAATAATTATGAAATATGTATACAATGAAATGGATTTAATAAATTTTATTAAGGTCAATTTAATAAAGGCACTTTTTTCATTTATTCAACATATATTTGATGGTTATTTGTAACACCCAAAATACTGCTTAAAATTAAATTAAGCCAAAAATAATGAGATACTTTGAAAACCTCATTTATGCTCCCTCTTTACCACTGTCTTTGACTCATACATTTTATCGACTAAATAAAGATGGGCTTTGTAAAATGAACTCTATTGTAGAATCAGCCATACTAATTTCAAAATGCTTCACCAAGATTATATAGGTTTGCATAATTTCTACAAAGGTTTAGATACAAAATCATCTGTTAATAAATCTGAAATACCCTTTCACTAAATACCTAAATGTCATCAAAATGCATTATTATAACTTTGTTACATGCATATGAAAATTAGAGAGAATAATTCAATTTTTGTAACTGGCATAAGCCAAATAGGATTATTAATTATAATTATACTTAAAATAATTTGTTATCGAATTGAAACATGCATTATGCAACCATATGATAATCTATGATAAAATGTATTATGCTTTTCTATTTTGTATTGATTACAAATTGAACAGTTTGTGTTGATATTGATATTAAAATTAATTATAAATTTTGACATGTTTTATGTTACTCATACATTAAATTTAGAATGATCGAATGACAGTATTTTACCATAGAAATACTAAAATTAATTAAAATATCTCATTATTTCACATACCTACCTATAAAATGGGTAAACATTATATCTATTCATGTACATTGTATGGTCGCATATAAAATGAATAAAAATGTGAAATAATTTTGACAAAATCGGATGCTGTGTGTGTATTGTTATTATTATTATAACATGGCATTCAATTAGCGTAACATATAAATTATACATAGAGAATTGATTTAATTTTGACTGTTTGCCACCAGTCATTTGAAAGCCCTTCTAATGATGATTTCAGAGTATATAGAAAGCGAGATAGAAAACTTGAGGTCTGCTTAATGTAAGGTTGGTCAACCGTGCTTCATTCTGGCCATTATACATTCAAATGGACCCTAACTCTTCCAATTATACATATAGTTATTATCCTTTACGTACCATTACATCATACACTCTGTGAACATTACTAAAACAATTATTAATTAAAAGGGGACCACCATAAATGAATACCTGATTGATATAAACCCACATTACATAAACATTTTCGAATGTATATTAATTTATACGTACGTCCAACTCAACACACGAATTGAAACTATTTTGTTAGTAATAGCTTGAATAAAGCTAATTGAGTACACGTTGATGTATATTTCCTAAGTACATGCTATAGAATTTTTATTCGAAATTTATATGGGATAACTATGTATCTATTAATGGGATATTTGTCAGCTTAATGTAAAATTTACATAAAACAACCCTAATAATGAACGACAAGCGACGTATAACACCTGATCAAGCAGTACAATTAGATTAGTTTGTTGCAAACCCATCAAATATATACACAAGAGTCTGTACCATTATGTGAACCCAGACTGTCACAAATCGATAGATAATATTATACAATTTTACGTGCTTGATTTGTAGATATGAAATACCAAAAAAATGTCAATATTTACTAATCCCTTTTTGGCTGATTTGTCTAGACGAAGCCATTTTTTTAAATCTAAATCGTGTTTCATGATCAGATTAAGATATACGATAATTTCCAGTAATTTTATTCATGCTTTTTTGGTTTTTTAATATTTAATTTTAAATATATCGTCTTGAGTATTTACTACTTGAAAGAAGGTTTGAAAAGCTTTCAAATGAAAATGTATTGCTTGGATGCCAATTTTATATTTTTAATATTAATAGCGTCAATCATAGAGCTAAAATTCAATAAAGAATTTATTTGATGCATGTAGAAAATACTTGTTTTCTTTATAAATTTTATACAACGGCGTCTTTTCAACGAGTTTTAAATGTGTCAGAGAAAGATTTCAAAAATTTTAATTTTCCATAAAGTTTTTGTTGTTAACAATTTTCTACACCTATCCATATATATGTATGTGTTGGTATGGAATAGAAAAAGTAATTTTGCCACGATCCCTTTCCGGCATAAATTTCATTTTCTACTCGTTTCAGTATAAACACTGTATTCAGCGAAAATTTTATCACAAATAATATTTTATGAAGATAACAGTAAACTCAATAAATATTGCAATGTGTATACAATGCAAAACATAAGCAATTCAAGCCAACAATTTCTGACACAGATCCCAATAATGTTCACTTGGCAGGTAATGGAAATCAAAAGTACTGCAGGTTTACGTGCATTTTCCTCTTTATATGTGTGTATGTAAGAAAAATGGGTATTGTTGTCTGTAGATGAAGTTTTGAGAGAAGATCAACTCCAATGTGACCGACAATACATTTTTGTTATCTATTGCCATGAAGTATGATATGGTGTTTGAACATGTAAACTCTTACCTACTTTATTAAACATTGCCTTGGGAAATTTATGTTTCTATTTCCCTTGTAAAAAATTTATATAGGAAAAATGTATATGTATTTCTGAAATAGTCAAATCGATATGAATTTTATTTTATTATGTAAATAGACACATACATATTTTTCAGAATTTACATATCTTGAATAGGTACTAATATTTAAAACATTTTATACCATTTATAAGTAAATGAAGTGAATTTCATTTCTATGTGCACACCTTATTTTGTGTGGTACGAGTACTAACTTCTAGTACTAATTGCGTAGTTAGCAACATAAGAAATCACTTAATTAGATAGGAGTGTTATTTAACATAATTGTTCACAATTATGATAAAATTTATAACTAATTATTGGATGCAAGAACATGATGAAAAGTAATTATAATAAATGAAATATGTTTTATTTGTTAATTTACTTATTTAGAGTTTAATTTCATTTTTTTAGTTAAAAATTAAACTAAACGCGTCCACTAGATAACTAAATAACAAGATTTTAAATAAAGAATGGATAGTCACACAAAAAAACATGTTTTTTTAAAAATTTTTAAAGATGAATCACATAAATAGGACGACTTTCACTTAGAAAATTTTCTAGCAAAATCTTATTAAAATAATAAATGTATTTAGTGGAACTTCCCTAACTCGAATTATCAGAAAAGTAACGATCGATATATTTGTATAATTTAATGTTTATAGAAAAAGATTACTGATTATTATTTTCAAAAACAGAAAAAATAATTCAGCCTAATATAGTTGGCTTTTTAGCACTTTAATTCAAAATATTATTTCTGTATAATTTTTGGTTCTAATAATCAGTAATTCGAAATGTTTTTTATTTTTCACCAAAATTCTCCTTTCATATAACAAATTAAAATTGATCTAAAATGTTGTGAGACTCTAGTAAATTTAAACTAACATGAGTGGAAACTTAATATACGAGTATGTATACATTTATTGAATTTAATATTGCAACAGATATGAATAATAATGAACATTTTTTGGGAAAATTTATGTTTTATCATTTTCAACAAATTGGTTCTCATCAAATCACCAATCAAAACTATGTGAAAAATTAAACGATGATATGCACAAAAAATAAATAAAATCCAATTTATGATATATGTGTACTATACTACCTGGATAAAAACCACAAAATCATGAAATAACACGTTCAACAATTTTCAGTGTTTTTCATTTTAGTTTAATCATTATCAAATACCAAACCAATAGATATAAATTTCATTTTTTTCATCGATCTGACCATTCTGTCAATATAATGTAAAATATATTAAAACAATTTCATGAATACTTGAACTACATATACCATAATTGAAGAGAAAGACACACTGTTGATATACATATAATGTAAATAAAGCAACCTTGTTAATAAACAAAAAATTAAGTACATGTTTACATAATATAATGCTATCAATTTATCATGATTATATTAGGCACCATATATGGGTATGTAAATAAATTTTCAATACTTATTTGTTTTGCGGTTAATAAGATTACATAAAAAAGTAATCAAAATCACGTAAAAGTATTTCAACACAAGCCAAAGCAATAACAACAAAATCTATATAAATCTAATTATTAATCAAATTTACTCGGAATACGAAAAAAATTGTATACATGCAAATTACAGAGAGAGCCATCTTGTTTTTGTTCTTTTTTATCTATATAAAACATGGATGTAGCAACATTTTAAACCCTGTGAGACCAATAAAATGTTACCAAATAATAGAATGCCAGCACGTTTTTCACATCTTACCTCCGTCACACAGTATTTCAATAAAAATTCACTTAAGTTTATTTGCGCTAACATACATGTATAAATATATGTATGTATATACGAATTGATAAAGCATGATGCTAGAACAGGAGACAAATTACTATTTGTCTCAGCTACTATATAAGGGATTATATAGATTGAAGGGTTAGAAATTCATTTCATACTCTATTGGATCAAGAGAGAGATAAATTGGTAATATTATGCGCTTAAATTAGATAGGAAAGAATTTTTATTGTATAATTTCAAAATGTTTTTCTTTTGTATTTGAATAAATAAATTTTCTTCCAAAGAAAATAAAATAAATTCAATTTTGTTATGCTGTAAACAACAGTATGATTTTATTCTGATTGTTAATTAATCTGAAATAAAATTAATTGACCAAATGATTAGCTGAAAGCGAACATTTCCAAGTTCGGACACGATTTTGTAGCCAGAAAGCATTTTTAACGAACCTATTTCGTTGAGATATATATAAAAAAGCCGATACCATCGGGCAGAATTCAAATATAATGTTACAAACAAGAATATAGCCGTGTGCTGGTGGTGGTGGTATGTGGCGGTGGCGAACAGTAATAGGATTGACCTCGGTATTATATCCACCTGCCGTAGAGAATGGGCTTTGGGGGCAGTCAACCGCCAACGTGGGAATTATGTCGGCCCATTAGTCGCTGTTTTAGATGAGCCATTATATGTTACCAGCTTGCATGTACAAAGTAGTTCACACCTCCACAATACTCGGTTATTATGGTCGAATCAATTTGTAGTCTGCAACACCATTCCAACTACTAATATAACGCTTTATAAACGGTTTCAGTTGTATTGGAACGGTTACTATGGTTTTTCTTTTTATTAAAAGTATTACCATATTTTACTATACGAATGTAAAAGGCACGTCTCTTGACTAACATAAAATTCAAGTCATTATAGAGTCTTTTGTACAATTATGAAGGTTTTTTCCCTGCCTGAAAACGAAATCATGTCAGCAGTTTTTTTTTTCTTCTCTTCTATGTATTTATAATACAAGCGGAGGAGAAGAGAAAAATATTTTTACAGGAAAGAATTAAATTACTCCCTAGTGATGTATTTCCGTATTTCAATAAACAACTTCATTATCATTTGCCAAACACACACAAACACCCAGATGTAGTACGCCATATATGGCTGGTAAATTGTAAATTCTTTCATGCATTTGGTTTTGTGACACTTCCGTTTCCCAGTAGGACGTGGATGGTGTCCTAGAGGATCTGCACTACGTGTTGTTACTATGGGCAACCATGAACAATCTACATAGAATATATACACTTTGTGCAAACTTGAGAAAAGTCATCGCACGCAAGAGAACAAAACAAGGATGGTGATAAGGTTAAGATGTGCAAAGTAAATAGAGATGACATTGGTTTTCATTTAAAAGTAGAACCTCATTTTGGGGTTTCTTTGTTTCCTAATGTTTGCTCAATTGAAAGTAGTGTCACGTTGAGTTTTTTAATTGTTTTTCTGTGGATTATTTTTTCACAAGTTCTCTTCTTGTTGGTTTAGGGACGATATATTGGCTAGCTTTTTGACCGTCCAAATTATCTATATATCGCACTCTTTGTTTACCGAATGTGGGACTGTAATTAATATGAAGGAAATTGAATTTTTTTCAGTCTTCTTTCGATTATATTAAAATTTTATCAACTCAATTAGCGCCAGATATAAGCAGATAAGTTTAGCTTTTGGTTAAATGCCAAAATTGAACTTTAATACTGAACAAGGTTGAATTTTTGTCATAAATATTTCAATATAAAGAACATAAAAAATTTATTAAAATGAAATTAAACGAATTTTTCATAAAGTCCTGATATTTTATAATATTATTACTTTTATACCTGCTTTTGCGTGGTACACATACTAAGGGTGAATATTCCAAATTGCGAATACTTTTTCCTGTGTGAAACAGGTGGTGTGTAAAATATTTTCTATGTACTTTGTGGAAGTGTATATAATCCAGTCAGACGTTATTTTCTCAAATATTTGCCAAACAAGCCGTTTCACTTCTTAAATATTAATTTGGAAAGTGTGTCAGTTAACTAAAGCAGAGGGATGAGGGATGCCTTTTTAATTTACAATTTTTTTCCTCTCTTATCTTTTTGCTATACTTTTTTTTTGTTTTTTCACGTTGATGCATTCATAAAACTAAGTTATAAAAACTTTTAAATCAATATTCTTTCGAAACTGGAGTGGGTGTCGCATGTCAATATCGGCAAGTTGATTTTTCTGATTGGGGTTGATTAAAGGTTGGCTGAACCAATTTTGGAATACTCATAAATAATAAGATTTTATCAAACTTATTTATTTATACTGCTTCTATAAAGGAAACATTTGAATAAAAACCAATTTACTCCTTCTATGATATCAATTTTTTTTAAATATACATTTATTCGTTTAAATAATAGTAACCAGGCAGCCGGGGAGAACCCGGCAACTACATATTTTGTTTGAAAATGTGTTGAATTTGTCATAGATAAATATAGTATAGGTGTAGTCCTACATAAACCTTATAGGTAGTAGCCCAGTAAGCACATACACGGCTCTATGACGTGTTGTAGTGGTTTAACACCTAACGTGTTTACGTTCGTCACAATGTCGCGGCAGAGCACGATTTTTTGAAATTTAAAATGACGTTATTATAATATATTATAAAGACGTAAAATTACTAGTAATAATAACGTTTTTTGTTTTACGTTACATTAACGTCAATGTCTCACGTGTATTTTATGTAAAAAATAAACACTTTTTCATAACGTTTCTTCTCTTACGTTATATTTACGTCTATTTCTTACGTGCAATTTATGTAAATTTATAAACTTTTATATAACGTATAGTTTACGTTGTATTTTGAACGTTTATGCAACGTGAACTGTTTCTGATTAGACACGTTATTACAACGTTTATTTATTTATTTCGCTCAATTCGCTCTCATTCTTTTTCCCTTTTATTAATATTTTATATCTATTTTCTCCTTTTTTTCTCATATCTTCCTTCCTTTTTCTCTCAGTATTAACAGGTCCTGCCATCTGTAATGAATTTTATATATTAACCACCTATATACATTTTTACTTAAATTTTCCGGATGCTAGATTCGAACCAGAGACCTATGCCTTCCAATGTTGATCGTTTTCATCTGAGCTAATTCAGGTTGTTAATAATTTTTTGTTAAAACTTGTTGATTTGAATCCAACTATTTAACTAACAAATTATTTGTAGTTTTGATAAAATAAATTTCACAAATAAGTGATTATGACTATATTTAATGTTTAAACAAATTTTGGAGTTGGATTAAAACAAATTAAACAAAATAATATACGTTTTTATGTGTAAACATTGTCAGTATTATCAGATTTATTTTCGGTACTATTGAAATAAAAACAATATTGAAAATTATACAATTTTTGTTAAATTTTTAGTATTGCATTATTTAATCGTCAATATGTGTCAGTACATATTTAGATTTTCAATGTAGTAATTAATAAAATTAGACATCAAAATAAAGTTTAATTTTACACATTATAATTTACACTTGATTAATACGCGGAACTAACGACAATTTTATAACGTAATTTTAAATTAAATAAAAGAGACACCACAAAACACGTAAAATTTTACACCTTACTATTTACACTTTAATTAGACGTGGAACTAACTATATTTTAGCGACGTAA
>SSSI01005030.1:1586-25072 GCA_004796505.1 Oryzaephilus surinamensis | reverse complement strand
TAAAAGCGCTACTGTATTGGCTTTTTTTTAAAAGATTGTGTGTTTAATTAACTTTTTTTTAAAATAAATGTAGAAAATTTTATGTTGTCTGCATTATAATTAACACAACAAGTAAAAAACAAATTGGCCTAAGTAAATTATCTTTATTGTGGACTGTCGGAAAAAATTAAATACTCTTTAGGGTGGAATGTATACGGAAAATTATTTTTTTAGGTGGAAATTTAATTTATTTTTACATCATTTACTGCAAAGTTATTTCCTGAATGCGCATACACACTTGTTAAAGTAAATGTTAATTATTTTTTAAGAGGATTTGTCACAGAAAATATTATTAAAACGATAATATAAATATATAATATAAATGAAGCTTTAAAAGTTCAAAATGTATATTGTGAAAAGTTCTTTTAATAAATAATTATTTTAGAATAAAATCGATTGCACTTAAGAATATGTCTTACGACTAAGGGGGTGTTATTTTACACTCCCTTGAACTTTTTAATGCTGCAATTAAGGTATGAATTAAATAAGCTTATTTGACACACAATTTCTTAATGAAACTTTTATGTCTTTTATGACTTTTTGATTGGGATCACTGTTTTATAAGTAAATTGTTGGAAAACTAATTGAAAAAATATACTGACTAAGCGAAAAAAAATCGAAATTTAACTAATTTATTTTTGAAAGAATTTAAAAAGCCTATACCCTTCAATAAATTTTCACCAGAGACTGGCCAA
Source organism: Oryzaephilus surinamensis (assembly GCA_004796505.1). Lineage (NCBI taxonomy): Eukaryota > Metazoa > Arthropoda > Insecta > Coleoptera > Silvanidae > Oryzaephilus > Oryzaephilus surinamensis. The sequence continues at coordinate 24,338 of SSSI01005030.1, read as the reverse complement.
TTCATAAAAATCTAACAAATATTATACAATAATGATGACAATGAAATATATATCTTGTATGATGAAAAGGGTGAAAAAAGGGAGTAGAGAGTAAAATGGGAATCCACTTAGAATTTCTAACCTTTTTTTACTTTATAGAAAAATTGTTCTTTTGTGATGACACTGAAAACGGATCTATTAAAAAATATACTATATATTGAAAAAAATTGCTTACCTTTGAAGTTTCACATGATGTATGAAAAGTGAATTAAAATTTTATCGTATTAATGTATCTCTATATATAGTTAGGAAAATCCGGAAATTGTTTGAGTTAATATTGTGGAACAAAAACTTCATTAAAATGAAATCAACATGTTGTATTAAAATTTATTATATGGCTTGAAAAAGGTGCAAAGGTTTTTCCATGATAATATAATAAAGTTTAACGATATATGTATATAGTTATGTATATATGGAAAATTGGTGACATGGTTTACTTTAAAGAAATTATTATTTTACACAGATATAGAAGATAATAAATATATGAAAGCATGTGCCTTTTCTTGCGCAAATTTCCAACAAAGTCGTAAACATGGATTTATGCGCAAAATACTATATACTAAAAGGGGTGGTATTTATAAAGGGTGAGAGAGGTTAAACATTATCGTGAAAATAATTTCCTTGAACACAGAATGTGGATAATTTGAATTTAAACTGTCTCAATTCAAAATTTAATTAGCGACGCACAAATTAAGACGATTGATGTGCATTTTATGTACTTAAAAGTTAATTTGTTAAATTTCTTCAATATTGATTTAGTTGCTTTATTAAAAGTTCCAAAAATTTGTATAATATATATGTAATAATAAAAAGAGGAAGTGCGATAAAAGGATTTTGTTCGAAGGAAATGTTTTTTTGGAACAAAAGCTCGCATTTTATATAATATTACGCTATTCTATCATGCTAAACAACACAAAAGTGATTTGAAATACTGTTTTAACAACAAATATTATACAAGCGAATATAATACTTGTCACTAGTATTCGATTTATATACAGTTCCGTGACTTTATTCATTTTCATAGTCGTTAAAATACAATCGACTACTATACTATCATCCCCTTCATTAATGTAATGATATATAAAGCAATAAAAAAATTATTACATATATACATATCGTACAATTCGTACATATTTGTATTGTTCTGTAATGTTATTTTGATTATAAAACGACAAATATTAATTTACAGACGTGGTTATTAATATTGACTAATAAATACAAACATTATTTCTGTTTGTATAGTGCTGTATTTTTTAGTTTTCCATGTTAACAAATTTTCTCTTAAAGACATTTCCTGCTACAGTCATAAAAAATATAGTCATCAACAATATTACTTAATATTTATTATCGTATATACTACTTTTACCCTCTATAATAGCCCAATTTATTACGATTCTATCGTTCGTATATTATTCGTAAAAATTCATCAATCTTCCAAAAAAAAAAGTATGAGAAAATCGTTATCATTGTGGGGAGAACATTTCGTGCTTTAAAAAAATCTAATTTCGTATTATACTATGTAATTTTTTTCCCATATATGCAATAATTATTAACTACTTGAAATAATAATCGTATGTACTAAATATTACCTGCCACCACGATGGCATGAAACACGCATTCAACTTACGTTATTCCACCCCTTCATCTTAAAACACGATATTTCAAAACTTACATCAACATATGTACATTGTACATAAGGTGGTAATATCTACGAAATTTTGTTTACTTAAATGTCCTTATGAACACTTTCGAAATATGTTTGCCTTCAAACATGGCCTAATTTTCTAACAATGTAAGGAAATTTCTACCGAAAATTGTCTTAAAACTATACAGCTTTATTAAATATTTTTTCTTTATTTATTTGTGTTGTTGAAGATGAAATGTTTTTCAAGGGAAATTATATAGTTGAAGTTTTCTTTTCACACTTTATTCTCAACGGTCTAATCAAGTCTTATATATATATAACATGTAAAATGGAAGGTTTTTCTTTTTCCTATTTCGTTTAATCATAATAGCGAACGAAGGATATAATCAAAACGAATTTAATAAGAAAAATATTCAAAAGAAAATGTATTTTCATATATTTCTCTTTCGTATTTGTTAAATTAAATTTAATAGTAAAAATGTATGTAACTTCTATTATTTAGTAAATTGTTTTAAAAAAGTTTTTTTCCTGTAAAGAAAATCAACTCATATATACATTATATGTTAATAAAAAGAGCAGGTGGTTTGGATGTTTGATTTTTTCTTCATATATTCCTTTGATGTGAGCTACATTTGAACAAACAACCGGGAGAGCATTTTAACGTTTCACTTTGTATAGGTATATTTATTGATAAAAATGACACAAAGGTTGTCTTTTAAGTAAACCAGAAAAGGAAATTTGATTCTTAATACTTTCTGCTATTGTATTTATTTGACAAGTTAGATCGACATACATACATATATAATACATATATGTATGTAAAATCAATTTTCTAAACTCACTGGAATACAAAACATTTTATAACATCAGCAAGTAAAATCTTTTTAGTATTCTTAATCTAGTCTTGAATTTTTTTTCTAAAGGGGCGGATGGATGAAAACAACTTAGTTATCCATTTATACTGTATTCCACACAACACCTGTTAATGTTCGTGAGAAGAACGAAATAGTAGGATAACGTTGGAGTTACCTTTATGTATACAAAATAGTACTAGGGGGTTGAAATTTAGATAAGATATAGTATTGTTCCAACAAACCAGAACTTGAGACTTTAAAAAACGTTTAAAATTTTGCTGTAAATATTTCGATATGTAATTTTGATCAGATTTTGTTCAGCGTAACGGTGGACGAATTATTTTTTTCGTCCTTTCACCTCTAGGCCAGGAAATACTGTGTATAATAACAGTGTTTTTCCAGGATTTACCTAAGTGAGATCGCTTTTCAGCGAACCGTAAAGCTGACTGGTCAATTTTCAAAGAATAAAATGATTGATGACAATTATATAGCGACATTTGCACTCAATTTATTATAGATTTATAAAAATTTGAATATTATTATAGGGATCAATAACGGCGTGTACGTTTTATGTATAAATTTGTAAAAAAGATTCACATATGCAATTTTTACAAAATAGAAATTGTACTGTAAAGCCGTACATTTCATCAGCTTCATAAAACTGTCAAATGTTCATTTACAATATAGTTTGTTACTGGATATGATAAATAATACCATCGAGTACAATAATTCTTAAAAGAAAAGCTCCCAGTGAAATTTTAATCGATATAGTAACCTCGCATTTTCCTTCACTGAATTTTTTTCTATCATTTTAACGATAAAATGGGTTTGTATTTGATGCGATAAAGATATACAGTGTAGTATTTTTTGCGACTTTGATGGAATAGGTGTATCCTCATGTATATTTTCGGGTACAATCTTTTTTCAACATATATATCATGGGATATACATTTTAGCCTAAAGAAAATTGATTCTGTCATATGTTTTCGATATATTTTAAATATATATTTTCCGGTCGACATTTATACGTTTCGAGTAAATTTTCTTAATAATACTTAATGTAAAAAGTAATATTAAATTCTTGATAATATTTTCATCAAACAAAACGTCTAAAAATAAAGTTATTATTGCACTTGTACGTTTCAGATATTTTTCAGCCTGAAAAATCCACTTTAATACTTCCGCATGACACGAACTTAAATCGATATAAGAAACGTCTTCTTTTTCCTATATAGAATAGAAACGTAAAATATTTTTATTAGTTTCATATATATATAAAATTGTTGTGATTTATTTAAAATGTAATAAAAATTCGTATATTTCACAACATAGAACAATGAAACAAGTAAAATTAAGAATTATTTATTAAGAAATATATTATAGTATATAGTTCGTTGTGTTGTTTTTATTTATTCATGTATACATAAAGCCCATTTATCGACCGGTGAAAGTATATTGTCTGTGAAATAATAATTACTATAGTCGTGCCTTTACAATACAAACGTTACTAACAACTAACAAATTATCTACATACTCTAAAATGTCATATTAAATAATTTTCAGTTAGATGAAAACTGAAGAGGGTCGTTGAAATTTCATTGTGAAATATAATAGAATATTGGATATCTATATACAAGAAAATTTTATTAACGAAACAATAATAATAGTAGAAAAGTAATTTGTTCTTGTTAGAAAATTTTCAAATTTAATTTTTGAAACATAGAAAAAGTTTATAAATGTGAAAATATCATCAGAAAATGTTATTTATACAATGTTTTCTAATGTATATCGGTTGTTGTTACTGTGATTTTGATAATAAAGGACATTTTTGGTCGAGCATTTAATACAAAACTAAAGTACCTATTCTACTTTGTTTTAACAATTCGAAATTTAATAGAAAGGAAACAATTCTACGTTTTAATTGCATATTGTGTGCTTTAAAGCTGTCACAATATGTGTGTATGTTTTAGAAATATATTTCGAAATCGGTACAAAGTAAACAAAATTGCACGAAATGTAATTCAATGTAATTCGTAATTAATTAAAATAGGTGTATTCAAACTATTTTTGATTCTTGTGCTGAGAAACTGTACTTGACCTTATTTTCCATTCATATAATATAAAATAACCACTTTTTTGCTTAACAATCAAATAATTTTCTGTTCTTTTATTACAAAATTATATTTACAAAAGTTGTGTACTTTAGTTTTCCCAACAGCAATTGAAAAATTTGCTCTGAAATCCCTTTTTATTCCACCACTAAAGCGACAAAACTTAAGTTTGTCAACAACTAATAGATTACAACCCTGAGTCCTTTTTTTCTTTGGTATTTCTGCTGATGAAGAGGAAATGGTAAAAGACAATCTCTTTTAAACTAATTTTCTCTTTAGTGACCAAAAACCATGGGTCCCATTTAGATGGAAGATTAAAGGCTTAACATCATTGATTCCTAAACCTTAACATTTGAATTTAAATGGGAAAAGGTTACAATTTAAAACGATTGTAAATAAAATACAACCCTTCAACCATATTAAATTTTACAAAATATATAGTATATTGAGGGAAACGAATGTATTTTACATGTACGAAAACGAAATTGCACTGAAATTGCATTTCACTGGCTTTAAAATTTATTTGTAGTTAAAGAAAATGCAAACACTATATAAATATCGCACTTGTAAGGTTTATTTTCCTTCATAATACCTGAAACCTGATTATAATCAATTCCAACTATAGGAAAAACCTTTTTCCAAATGATATTTCCTAAATATTTTATTGATGTTTCTTCTATTTATATTAAAATCTCGTTTTCTATTTTCTATATAATAATAGAAAACAAATTTTATCGCCACCAAAAAATACACAATCTAATAGGTCAACAAATTTATATGTATTATTCATGAAAATTTATATTTTCAGATTGGGAAATCACTGATCGAATCAATAAAAATGACATTAAAGTGTTGTGCATATTTTATTAACTGAATTTTGTTATTTGTTGTGTTCAGCTTGATTTTTAATTTTAATAAAAAATAAAAAATTGATTTAAAAAGTGTTTTACAAGCATAAAAATGCGGTGTAAAATTATTTTGCTGGGTGATGGTAGGGAACGTGCCCTTTATCCAACAACTACAGCCCTTTCATGTGACACAACGTAAAAAAAGCCAAAAAAAAATAAATAAAATGAAATCACATATTAAGGCAACGTTTAAATATACGTGTATTAAACAACGAATTAAATAAAAAAGAAAAATTATATTGTTCGAAACATATCGTGTGCTCCAAATCAAAGTGCGTGCAAAAATTAATACGGTGTCTTAAAAAAATACCAACCAAATAGTTACCACATATCATGAAAAAGAAATGTTTATGAATTATCGTTGTTATATGAAAATATAAAACTATAAAGTGGTTTTTGTTTAAATGATAAATTTGTTAAAACTGAAAATGTAGTGCAAAAAAACAAGGGTGTACGTGTTATTATGGAAGAGAACGTGCGCCGCATTATGGACGGCGGTTCCGATATGATGGCGCCTGTGATATCCCAACAGAATTACGATTCAAATGTGGACTACATCATCAACGAATATATGGAACGTTTAGGTACACGTCTAAATATATTGGAAACTGAATTGAAATATGCATGGCGTGCATTGGATTTGTTATCACAAGAATACATTAAGATGTGGGAACGATTAGAGAAATTAGAAAGTTTATTATATGAGCAACAGAGTGTTATATCGCAATTGTTGGATTTTTATGCTAGTGGCGGTGGTGGTGGTGGTGGTGGGGTTTCTGCTGCTGGCGGCAGAAGTGGAATGGGTCCAGGTGCTGCAGCGATGCTAGAAGGTCGTTTAGGTGAATTGGAGGTGATTAGAGAGATTCTGGGCAATGGTACAGTGGAGGATGGCCTTGAAGAAGGCTTGGATGTTAGTAGAGGCGGTGACCAGACAGCAGTTATCCAAGAATTAGATCTAGATGAAATGCATGTACCGAACGAAGCATTTTATAGAAGTTTGAATCAAGCGTATAGAGAGGATTTGGTTAGTTGTGATCCAAATAATTGTCAAGGCAGCCAATTAGGTATGATATGGGAGGAACGTGAAGAGATTGATAATGACAATGATAAAAAATTAGAAATCAATGATATAGACGATACAGTATGTATGGATACGGAAACACAAGAAATTTATAGTGCAATGGATTATAAAGATTATCGTGGCAATTCACCATGTGTTAGTGAACAAGATATAGCTCAATTATCAAGAATAGATTCAATTGACCATGTAGCTATTGAAAAATTAAATGAATTAGACAGATTAAGTAATAAATTACATCAAGATTCAGTTAATATAAAACAATTACAAAGGAAATTATTAGAATCACCATTATCAATCACTGGTATTACTAATAATGATGTTGAAACAGTTGTTGAACAAAAACAACAACAACAACAACAACAAACAAATGAACAACATGATTTAGATGAACAATTACAACAAATTTATACAGAAACAGACAATTGGAGTTTTACAAGTGGTGTACGTGATCAAGATGAATTATTAATATTATCGAAAAGTGAATTACCAAATTCAATTAATAATATACCATATTCGACCAGACCGAGTTCACGATTATCCGTGTCGGATAGTGTTATTGGTACGGATAATGAGGTGGCTGAAGCACTAGCTGGTGGTATACGTACACCAACGTCGCCGAGGCGACGTCAAATTGAATCGGTGGTGAGTGCATGCAGTGCCCCCTATACAACAGTTACAGGCCGTTTGGCATATAGTGCAGCTGTACAGCATGTGGAAGCGGCTGAAGCCGCAGCAGCTGTACATAATTCAAAGAATCCTTTCTATACGGATTATACGGCGCTGGTGGCGGCATCTTATGAACAAGTACAATGTTCAACGCCCAGTATATTTAGTATAAAATCGGAGAAAGCACCATCACCAACATTATCGGTTTGTAGTGTACGTACACGGCAAGATGGTTATATTGGTACATCAAGTCAATTAGATGATGTCCAACAAGATGTAACAATAAATCAATCATACAGTCCACCACCGCCTCCAGCACCACGTGATGCATTCCTATTAACGAACAATAACAATACATTAGCACCGACTAATGCTGGACCTAGTCAAGTCTTCCTTGGTGATGCATCACAATCGTCAATTACACCAGATCATTGTCCAAGAACACCACATTCACCAAATAAATCACCAAAAACATCACCGAAACGTAGTAAATCGCATACGTCAAATATTGTTGCAGCCAAATCGGATTCGGGTTTGTCGTCGATGAGCGGTTGGTCTAGTTTAGAAAAGTCGCCAGGTTCACCAAAAAATAATGGTGCACTAAAAAATGTTTTGAATTATTATACAGATGTAAGACATTCGATTTGTAATCGACCAATATCACCAATTCCACCACCAACGGCAACAATGAATGCGCGTCCATTTTCTGAATCGTCTGTTGATTCAAAATTATCCGAAAGTGGATTGCAACAGTTGCAAAGTAATGCCATTTTACCAGGTGGTCATCATTTATCGGCATTTACTAGTGTTAAATCGCCATGCAGTATGGAAACGTCAGAAGGGTATGGTACATTTGTGCCAGCACCAGCTCCAGCATCAGACATAAATGTCAGTCCAAAAAGGAAATCAAAACATGACAAACAACAACAACAACATCAACAGCAAGAAGTCAGTGATAAATCGTTAATAGAATTTATAAGTCGTAACGATCAACCGGCAATTTATTCTGTAGCAGGAAGTAATCGTGACTCTTATACATCAGTTTATACAAGTAATAGTGCAGATTACATTTCACAAACAATTAATTATCCGGATCTAATCGAGCCTTATGAAAACAACGAATACATGAATGCGCAACAGCACGCACAATATTTAAATTCTTTATCATCATCCTCATCAACGACACAACAACAACAACAGCCACCATCTAATAATATGGAAATGGTGCAACATACTAGCAGTAGGCGGCGTTCTTTAAGCCGCAGTTATTCAATAAATAAACCACCTGAAAATCTAGCCAATCATGAAGGCTATAAAACGGCAATGTATCGCACCATGTTTCCAACAGGAAATATAACTGATGCATTATCATATTATCCAACATCGTCTAGATATGAATCGGCGATGGTCAATTTACCACAAACTGATTATAATGATCCATCTGCATGGCTTAATTGTCCACCACCACCACCACCAGAAGTACAATATCAAGATAGTGCTAGTACATCGAGTTCGATGCGATCAGCAGAAACATCCGATACAGGATATACGCAAAGTCCGTTTATGGATACAAGAAGACATCATCCCCAACAGCAGCAACAACAACAACAATATCAACAAAATATACCACCACAACCGATTTATGAGAATCAACAACAAATTGAACAACATAAACGTGCCATGTGGAATCAAAGACAAGAGATACCGTACTTGGAATTAGAATTACGTAATCGTAATGTACCTGAATATATTGTACAACAACAAATGCACGGCCATAATAAATATTACGATCCAGCCAGTGGTGTAATTATGACACAATCTGGTTATATTACAATACAGGGTAGTGAAACAACAAATCGTGATGAACAGAAAACGAAAAAAATGAAACGCGGCAACACGTTGAAATCGGCAATGAGTTCAGTTAGTCATTGGTTGCCTGATTTGCATTTAACGAAACGGCATCGTTCCTATTCATTGCCAGGCGGTATAAAACGTGAAGATGTTGAACGTACAAAAAGTGTACACGTTAAAAGTAATGTGGGTTCAAGGAAAAAGAAACGTAATCCAATTGTCTCGACTGTTTCCGGTATTTTACAAAGAGCCAAAAGGAAAACATCACCAAATCACTATTCGCATTCATTGTCCGATCCGGAACAGTCGGACAATGAATGGGTGATAAATAGGACAAGTTCTGTGGTGTCGGAAGACGATAGAAGTGAAGACAGTTATAGTATTTTTTCTGAAAGTCAAACAGAGAGTCGAGATTTGTTTGCAAAGGTGCCGAATAAGTCGAGAAGTAAAAAAGTTGAAGCACAACAACAGCATCAATATCACCAGCAACAACAACAACAATACCAGCAACAACAACAACAATATCAGCAACAACAGCAACAATTCCAGCAACAGCAACAACAACAGTTTCAGCCGCCACAGGCGCCTCCACCGCCCCCACAAATGTTTAAGGAACCGGAAGTTCAACAATTGCAAGTGGTTTTCGAACCAATAGCGAAAACGTCGCCACAAATCATCGAAAAACAATTTCCGAAAAGTGAATTAGAGCAAGAGAATGGCTTTAGTGGAATCGAAGAAGAAATGTCGAATAAAAGTAACGACAGTGGAAATATTTTCACAACAATGGGTGACAATAAACGTAGTTCAGGATCAGCATCAGAAAAAAGTGATGAAACAATCATAACAGATAATAAAATGGTGGTTGTTGTTGGCAGTGGCAGTGGTGGTGGTGGAAGTGGTGTTGGCGTTGGAGGCGGTAGCGCTTCCATGGAATTTGCTGTATCCAGAGCTTTAGGAAAATATCGTCAAAGACAATCTTCCACAGTGTCTGATGACCAAATATTTAATGATGAACAACAAGGTGTCACTATTGAAGAAATTATCGAAGAACCGTACATTACAGAAGAATCATTGGAAGCAAAAATGGATAGATTAATTGAACAAAAATCGACAGAAAGTCAAAACGGTGATTTATTGAATAAGTCAATGGGTGAAGAGAATTTAATTTGTGAAGGGAGCCCATCGGCGAATAGTTTACGAGCCCATATGGGCCGTTATTTGCCAAAACATCAACAAAGCTTAGAAATACCTGGTCATCGCGATGACGATGACTGCAAAAGTACGCATTCGTGGCGTAGTACTTCGCGTGTTTCTTCACGCCGACAAAGCACTGAAGACAGTATTGACAGTGAAGATGAATGGTATTGTTACGAATTACGTAAATTAGAGGAAATGGAACGTCAAACACAATTAGAAGTGGAAATGGGGAAAACACTTGAAGAAGAACCCGAACCAATTGAAGAAGAAGAACCATACGAACCGGCTGAAGAAGTTAAAGAGAAAATGTCATTTGTTCTACGTGAATTACGTATGAAGGCGAAAGTGGTTGAAGGTGTTTTAAATGAAAATGACAATAATTTACATGTAGTCCAATCAGCGAAACGTAGAGGTTCGAATCGAAGTTCATTTCATTTAGAAAATGCTGCTGATTTATTTGCAAAAGTAACACATTATCCGAAAAATGATTCAGATGATTTTGATGAAGATTTTATTAAACGTGAATTGGATATGTTTGTACGTATTGATGAAGATGAACAGCAACGAGAAGAACTGCAGAAAGATGTACCAAAAGAAAAGGTTAAAGACGATGATGAAAGATCTTCCGGCGATACTTCAGGGCCGGACAGTCCACGACACAGTACAGACGAATACGATGAAACTGAAATGGCAATTAATGAAGAATTTGCACGTTGTCATATAACGAAAGAACAACGTGAAGCTGATGAATTGAAAGCTTCAATACAAGAACAAAATAAAAGTAGTAGTAGTAGTGGTGAAGCAAAAACTGAAAAAGAACCAACTTCATCAATACCGAAAATTGAGGTGGATTCGAGTACGGCGAAAGATGAACCGCCAAAAGAACAGGGTGCATTGGGTAGTAAATGGAAATTATTGAAAACATTAAAAGAGAAGAAAGCCGAAGAGAAAAGCAATCAAACAAAACCCACAGAAACGGCAGAAAAAGAAAAAGTGAGTATGATAGGAATGATGCAGAAATTTTATGAGATTCACGTTAAAACATAAATAAAATTATATATATACGTATGTACATCACATGCTATATTAATTCGCTTTGAAATGGAATTAGGTTTTATTGTAGTTTGCACCAAACAGTTACAAAAAATAATCACTAGATGATAAGTAAAAAGGAATATACAATAAATAATAAAAATGTATAAGCTTATAATGCCTTTAAAATAAAAAAAAACAATGTGTAGATAGTATTTAGATCTAAAAAAGGAGCTTATATACTTAAAACCAAATAAAGCAAATAAAATTTATATATAAGTCAATTGTTAATCAGGAAAATTTAAAAAAAAATGTTCATTTCATGCTCACGATCATATCTCATCATCATATCATTTGTTTAAAAATCAAATGTAATCAATATTGTTGCACACACACACACTGTATGTATAAAAAAAATGTTAAAAATCAATATAGATATGTTTATTGTGCAATGTTCACCCCCCTTTTTAGAAGAGAGAAGAGACCACCCTCACGTCCATTAGTATATTTCGAGATTGACATTATGACAACCGACCAGAATTTTTAAAAAAGCCATTTTCCTAAAATATATACACTAAACAAAAATATATAAAAAAAACGTATATAATCTTATATATTGATCTGCATTTTTAATATACAAATATTGTATTTGTTAAATATTTTAAAACATTTGTCGTCCCTATAAAAATAAAATATACAGACTGAAATGTAGACTGCATTTCATAATGACAATCTCTTGTCAATATATTTAATTATATCCAGCAATTATATAAATTTCTATTATAGTTGGAAGAGTAACATAATAGAATAAATAATACCTATAATATATATTTTATTGAATATTGTACGTGTTCATTTGTGTGTGCTTTAAACCAATTACAATTATTGTTGAATTGAATTCTGGTTTTTTTTTGTAATTTAACTTTGATGTCAATATATAATTGCTTATTTTTATATAAGGTGTTCTCTATATATACCTATATACATTACTACATTAGGAATTAGATACACTAGTATATAACCATATAGAAAAGTGTACTTAGAAGTACGAGTAATTGCGCGTAATAATGTTCCATTTAATGTGTTTAGCAGTATTATTGAAGGGATACGCTTATTTAGAAGAAAAATATTATACAAAAGCTTCAATAATAAACAAAAAATAAAAAAACAACATTGTGCTAAGATAATAAAAATTATTATATTAGTCTTTGCAACAATATTATAATAATAAAAAATGTAACCATCCTCGCCTAATAATAATACTTGTTATTTTTGTAAATGTTTTGTTGATATTTTAAATAAAATGTGTTTTCAACCCTAATTATGTTTCCCCCATTTTATATTATTACGGGGGAGAAACTGTTTCTGTATTATTTCAGTTGTATATTGTTTTCTCATTTATTATTTTCTTTTTTTTTTTAGAATGGTTCAGGCATTGGCGGTGATTCTGGTGGCAGAACAAATGGGTAAGTTTTACGTAAAATTAATTTGTAATATTTAACAGTAAATATAATTCTATAAACAATAAAATATTTTCCCTAAATACGGGGTGGATTTGCATTTTGTAATGTCATGTGTTTGGAAAACGTTAACAAAAGAATGGAGAAAAAAAATTGAACAACTCTCTTATACGAAAACCACAGTATAATAAATAAGATTAAACCATTATCTGATAACGTTTTAGCCCAGCTGGTTACACACATTTTACTATATATGAAAGGGTGAAACTTGCATGTTTGCTAGTTTTTAACCCTTTTCGCTGCCATATAAATTGCGTGTGTTTTAATAATAATCGAAATGACCCGTTTTATAATGTTGTATGTATATGTGTGACGTTTTTTCGTATTTAAATGTGTTTAAACTTTCACAAAATTGTTCATATTATTCTATGATTAATTATTCGTTTTTATGTTTTGTCAAATTAAATAAATTATTTGGTTTAAATTAACTATTCATCATTTTATATTCTTGCACTAATTTACGATGGAACTGCAATACGCGTATAATCTTTTTATTACTGAAAGCGTGAAGGAAAATGATGGCTTTTTCGAGTGTATTATCATTATTTTCGAGACACAAAATAAAATATTTACATATAACATTGTTTATATTTTATATTATTGCTATATATGTATAAAAGCGCAACTTATTTTGTACGCTTGAAAAGCTTAAAAGAAAGAAAATATATGAAACTATACGAAGTATATTGGAATTTTATTGGATTTGTACTGGTGTGTAAATGGCATTATAGTATAAGTTGAAGTATATTCAACTTGTCTATAAAACTAACAATGAAAAAATAAAATAAACCAACACAACACGGAAAAATGTATGAAACTTTTTTATTTATATAGTTGAGGGAGAAATATTTTATTGATGGTAAAATTACAAACGTTCAATAGTATTATTAATAATAATTGTTAATGCGATTTCAATTTACTTTACATATGAATGATTTTTCAGCCATCCAGGCGATAATCCATTCTACAGTAACATCGATAGTATGCCGGATATCCGACCACGTCGCAAATCCATACCTCTTGTATCCGATTTGGTAAGCAACATTATTTGTTTATTAACTTAATTAAAGTGTCAAACCCAAATCAGAATTATTAAACAACACATATATAGATTGTGTAAAAAAATCATTTCCAGTGTGTCTGTTTGTACCAGCAAACCAAAAAAATTATTCATAATGCCTCCTTCTAAAGCTCTAATAATCTTCCTTGTTGTGTTTTTTTTTTTTGTTATTAAATGTGATGTTAAATTTCCATGTGTTTTTTAACCGTTTTGTGTTATAAATATGGAAACAACAATGTTTATTTTGTGTATAAAATTAAGATGGCCAAAAATAGCCAAAATAAACACAGATTAAAGTTATTAATGGCCATACTAACTATATATATATAATGTAATTAATATTTATGTAAACTATCCTAAATCCATAACTAATGTGTCTAAAATGTTTGTTTGTTCCCTGTTTTAATGGTTTTATTCTACGCCGCTTCATTCTCTCCAGGTGCTCAAGGTATTGTTTTATATGAGTTTTGAAGAAATTAATCTACATATTATATTTTATTAGGAACATTTTGCTTTATATTTGCATGCCAAATTAATTGAAAATTAATTTTTTTTCATTGTTTATAAAATGAACGAGAAAATTTTGATTTATTATACCAATTTATTTGTACATCAACAAATCTTTTTCGTTCATTTTATTTTTTTGTTTGTTTTTAAAAAGTTTTGCGCACTTGGGGACTTTTTCAACCCCCCACAATATATATGTATATGCATGTTATCCTTTTAGAAACTTTTCTATATTTATATAATAATATTAAAAAACAAACGGATTTTTTAATAAGCTTTGCATGTATTAAATATTCATCCACCATTCTTTCTCAGTGTTTTTTGATTAAATTGAATGATTTTCAGTGGTTTTTATTTAAAAATATGGAAAACCTTAACCCAGATACAAAAAAAGCGGTTTTTCTTTTAAAATTCATTGCCATTTTCTAGGTCATTGAATATTTTGATTGAATATTGCTGTCAACATAAATTTAAAAGAAAAAAAGAAAGCCAGTTAGAATATTATTTTGACAAGCACCAAATTTTTATTGCAGCTTAAAAAGAATATATGGATTTGATTTCAGTTTTATTAAGACATCGACTTTTGTTCTCGTTTTTTGCTTTTATTATTATTACTATGCTAGTCTAGACTTTATTAAACATTATAATAATGCATAAAATTGTACATGTAATATAATATGAAAAAATAAAGGCTGTTAATGCCCCAAAACTAACATTAATATGTTATGATTTATTCAGACGATGGCTGCAACCAAGAGAAATGCCGGATTAACGTCAGCAGTTCCCCGGGCTACCCTAAATGATGAAGAACTGGTATGTATTATGTAAAACATTTTCACATTTTCACAAAAAAAAATTCTAGATAACGTAAAATATTCGAAAATTCGCCGCACAACACAACAAATGAGAGAAATTACATTTTCTTGAAATATTTTGTTGAATAACAAAATGACATTTTGAATGATTAATATTATTATTCCATTAAATTTATTGCTTTTACGTGATTTTGAATATATTTTACCAACGTTTTGGCGCTTTTTTTAATTAGAACAGTGTTTATGTTCAGAAAAAAACAGTGAATTTGTTCGTGAAAATATACATTTGAAATAATATGGTTCGAGGCGATATTTTCAATAAAAATAATTATTTATTGTAAATATAGGAAATTTCTGTATGATTTACATGTTTTTTCTGTTTTTATATAGAAAATGCACGTTTACAAGAAGACATTACAGGCCCTTATTTATCCGATAAGCAGCACAACCCCGCATAATTTCGTACCATGGACGGCCACATCGCCCACATATTGTTATGAATGTGAGGGTTTGTTGTGGGGTATTGCCAGGCAGGGGGTGAGATGTACAGAGTGTGGTGTCAAGTGTCACGAGAAGTGCAAAGATCTACTTAACGCCGATTGTCTACAAAGTGAGTCTTCAATCATAAAAAAATACTTTGTAAAACAATAGCTACAAGGGCCCAATTCTCAATCAATAGTAAAGTTGAGGGAGGAAGAAATTTATACGGTTTTTTTTTTATTGAAATTATATTGATCAGTTTTATTGTATGAATAATTAATTAGTTTATTCAGTAATTTGAATTTAGTCATAAACAAGTTTGAATTTATTTACTCGTATTTCGTTTTATATTAAAAAAAATTCAACCCAGTATAAATAAAGTTGATGACAATTTGTTGAAAAGTTTCCAAATTGATTGTAGGATAGTTGGAAAGTGGTTGAATTGAAAATAATTTTAAAAAGTTTTGTTAAATCAATATAAAAAATCGTTTAAGTGGCTTTAAAACTTTACGTACGTATACATTCGATTTATAATAAAATTTATTATTTGAATTTTGGTTAAATGTGATAATTTAACGAATTTAACCAAAACAAAACAGTCGCAATTATTTTGATTATTGTAATAAAGAAAATGCTGTACAAAATAGAAATCAATAAATGGTGATAAAAGATTAGTACAACATGAAAGTATTTTCCGTAATTTTAAAATCAATATTTATATTACGTATATATGGAAAAACCAACAGGTATTTGTGTAAACATGCAATGATACGTTAATTGTTTTTTTTTTTAAACAACTTTATGTTTATTACGTTAATTATTGTTACAGGGGCCGCTGAAAAAAGCTCTAAACATGGTGCTGAAGACAAAGCAAACAGTATTATAACAGCAATGAAAGATCGCATGAAACAACGTGAACGTGAAAAACCTGAAATCTTTGAATTGATCAGGTAATTAAATTTCCAGCCATTTTTTTTTTGGCCATTGTTTGTTTGTTTTTCAGTACATTTTTTTGGCGTATATATGTGGGTGGGATTCTGTAAAATAGTTATATTTTCCAGCTAAAAAACAAAAAAAAAGTATAAAATGGACCAACCATAGTATACAAATTTTATAAATATTAGTAAAAGTCTAAATGTTTGTAGTGTATTTTAGAACATGTTTCTCTATATTTTGAAAATATTATTTGAGTTTATATTATTAATTATACAGGGAAGTGTTTGGAGTTGAAGATAAAAGCCATGCAGGTCATATGAAAGCAGTGAAACAATCAGTTCTTGATGGTACATCAAAATGGTCAGCTAAAATTGCCATCACAGGTTTGTGGCTGAGGCGGTTAAAAACCAAAAAAAAATTAAAATCACGTCATTGATATCTAAATTGATATATATTTGAGAAAATTATGTGCAAGAATATTGTAATTTGTTGCCTTTTTGTATGTTTTATATATATTGATTCCTTTAAGCGCTAAAAAACATCATCATTTCGATTTGTAGCCATAATAAGAAGCCATTCCTTCATCCATTCCATCCTCATATATACAAAAGTGTTTAGAAAGTGTTTTACAAAAAGATTTTCTAAATGACTAATTGTTTATATACATATATAAATATTATATATTTTTGAATGCTGAATGTATATATTTGCTTTTGCTAATCTTGTTTTTTTTCCACCTATTTTTCCATAAACTATTTTTATGTTTACATTTTTTTTCCGCTCCTTTTTACATCAACAAAATTTGGATATAGCATCACACAACATCTTATTATATATATATTATTAGATACAATTCATTGTCTAATCAACAACAAATTATGATTCTCCATTATTTATTCAACATCTCGTTAACCATATATTGTTCTTTAATTAAATTGTACTCGTATGGGATGGAGGCGGTTTGTTTCAAATTAAATCCAGATTAATTATATGTGAGATAGGTGGTGTGCGTTCGATAAAAGAATGGAGAAACAAATTTTGTTGGCACTATATATTCTTAGTAGTTTTTCTTTACACATAATAAATATTTGTACATATATAAGAAAAAAAAAAGCACCTGTTGTGCGAATTAATTAGTGGAAAATCTTCTTACAAGTTGCTAATAAAAACCGAAATTTGAACGTGGGCCAACTAGTTGTTGTTGTGGATATCCAAAAGTTGTTGGAGGCGGCGAGTTGCTCCTTGAATTTGTCCATTTGACCAAAATTGTCTTCCTAAATGATGATTTTTTGGTTTGATTTTTTAATTTTGAATAGCGCGTCTTTGTTTTGTTATTAAATGGTGTTGTTTTGTATTCGGTGTTGTTATTCTTGTTTCCGGTGTGTTCGTCCGGCCGCGCAGAACAACATTTTCAGTGGACCCAGACACACACATTGATTCAATCGAGCAAGCGGAGCAAATGACAATCGAGGGCACATCCAAGTGGTCTTGCAAGATAGCAATTACAGGTATTGCAAGCTGCATTCTATTGGGGGACGCTCGTCTTATATATTTATTTATTTTTTTATATATAAATACATAATACAACTTTTTTTCCAAATGTTTTTCTCTACATATTATATACGTACACGCCTTATAAGTACCGAATGCCTATTACTTTTCTATAAAATCTAATTAAATGTATTTTTTTTTTGTTTGTTTCTTTCACAAAATGTCTAGCACTATTAAAATATTAACACAAATATAATGAATTTACATTAAAATGCACAAATATGCTACAAGATAACAATAAAACTGAACCCATGTTTAATTATCCAAAGTATTCCTTTTTAATTGAACAGTGCTTTAACTTTTCTATTTTTTATTCTCTAAATCTGTCCCTTTTCTTAGTAGATGAGCTATGCCGATATTAGACCAATTAGATACCGACATTTGACAGATTGTCGGTAATGTAGGTATCTAATTGTCCTAGAATCGGCATATCTCATCTACTTTTCTCTATTGCACTTTTAAAATAACTACACTTGTTGTTGATCAACAAGGCTTTCAAGTTAAAAGTACGAAAACAATATAATAAAACTGTGACTTGCTCTCTTTTGCACTTAAAATGAATGCATTTTTATATTATGATTCCTGAAAAATTCTCGGAGCATGTTTGAAAATTGGGGACAATCTCTCGTTTTTCATTTCTCTTCTTTTAACAATAAAAATGTAAAATTTATTAAACGTTTTCTTTGTAAAGAATTTAATTGAAAAATCTATCGAACAAGTTTTCGAAAAAACACTAAATTAAGGCTTGTGTACTTGGCTTGTTGTGTGTGTGTGTAATATTGACTGAAACTATTTTATTTCTCTATCAATTTTTCAAGCTCTTTTCAGCAGCTTACCCATAGAATGTAGCTACAGACCTGCCTGCGACCATCTATAGGTAGCTCAATAAAAATAATAAAAAAAAAACTGATAAATGAATAAACAAAAAAGAAAATGAACGATTTTATTAACAACTAAAGCACTTTTTTATATAAAAAAACTCAACTATACCGCTTACTTTGTTGATCTTAAACAATAAATCACATCATTACACAATTACACAATTAATAACGACGTTTTGTTTTTTAAATAAATACACGAAGTATGTGCAATTTGATTTTGTTCTTTGATTTACAATTTTGAATTTTAAACTACTTGAAACATGTTGAAGAATTTGTATTACTGTTGAAACAATATAAATACAATTTAGTTCAAGTACGTACTTTACAATTGTAGTTTAAAATTTGAAATATGTAAATATATTTAACATTTTACTTCTTTTATTTCACCAGCAGATTCAATTTATTCAAAAAAAAAAAAACAAAACTGTTTATCATTTAGACAGTGAGTAAGTCTGTTGGTTTTATTCTCTTTTACCTGTATTGCTATTTTTATTGTAAATAATTATGTAGATATAAAATTGTATATATAAAATTAAAGCACACACAATAATATTCACGAAAAATTGCACTTGATTTTAAATGAATATTAATATAAGATTTACACGTAATTTTTCTTATAAACTGAATGTGTTGTTATCTGCCAGCTTATTGTGTGCCTCTATTTGGTAAAAAGCATTGTAAGCATGCTGAAATTTTCAAAAAAAATATAAGAAAAACTAAAATTGTAAAAGCTGTACGCATGATGTGTTGTGTTTTCCTAACAAAATCAATGGAAAATTGTTATAAAATCATGCTTTTGATGTTAGTTAATGATTTATTGTTTAAAAGTACGCTTTTTTCACTTCTTAAAAAAAAATATAAACTGAATAATAATATAAAACAGAGTTTATTTGATTGCCGATTAATATGTGCATTTTTTTCTCTCTCTTTCGTAACAAAACAGTCAAATCAGCACAAGGACTTATTGCAAAGGATAAAAGTGGCACATCAGATCCTTATGTGACAGTGCAAGTTGGCAAAGTGAAGAAACGTACACGTACAATGCCACAAGAATTGAATCCAGTGTGGGATGAAAAGTTTTATTTGTAAGCACACAAAATTGCTTATTAAAAAAAATACTTTTCATATACTTATTATTTAGCGAATGTCACAATTCTTCCGATCGCATTAAAGTCCGTGTATGGGATGAGGATAATGACTTGAAAAGTAAACTTCGACAAAAATTAACTAGAGAATCTGATGACTTTTTAGGCCAAACAATAATTGAAGTAAGACGAAAAGTTTTTAATTATTCAATTAGCCCGGGGGGAATACAATTATTATATATTGATTAGGTGCGCACATTGTCTGGTGAAATGGATGTATGGTATAATTTGGAGAAACGTACAGACAAATCGGCCGTATCTGGTGCAATACGGCTACATATTTCCGTTGAAATAAAGGGTGAAGAAAAAGTGGCACCATATCATGTACAATATACGTGTTTGCATGAGAATCTATTCCATTATTTGTGTGAACAGAATAGCGGTGTTGTTAGTTTGCCGCAAGCAAAAGGCGATGATGCCTGGAAGGTGTACTTCGATGAGGCGGCCGAAGAGATTGTCGACGAATTCGCGATGCGATATGGCATAGAATGCATTTATCAGGCAATGACGTAATGAGGATTTTTTTTAACAACAACAGGTTTTTGTTAAAACAATTGTTGTTTCAGGCATTTTCATTGTTTGTCAACGAAATATTTATGTCCTGGTGTGCCAGCTGTTATGAGTATGTTATTAGCGAATATAAATGCATATTATGCACATACAACTGCCACAACGGCCGTATCGGCCAGTGACCGATTTTCAGCATCAAATTTCGGAGTAAATTTTCAAATTGAATCAATCAACTCAAATTCATTAATCAATTGTTTATTTTACAGAAAGAAAAGTTTGTTAAATTATTAGATCAATTGCATAATTCGTTACGTATCGATTTATCAATGTATAGAAACAATTTCCCAGCATCCAGTCCTGATAAATTAATGGATTTAAAATCAACTGTTGATCTATTAACGAGTATAACGTTTTTCCGTATGAAAGTACAAGAATTGTCGTGTCCACCGCGTGCCAGTACAGTTGTTAAAGATTGCGTAAAAGCCTGTTTACGTTCAACGTATCAATTCCTATTCGAAAATACATACGAATTGTATAATAGGGAATTTCAAAGTGATCCAAATGAACCGAAACGCGATCCAGAAGATCATGGACCGCGTTTGGATACCGTTGATTTTTGGCATAAACTGATTGCATTAATTGTATCGGTAATTGAGGAAGACAAAAACAGCTATGGGCCGGTATTGAATCAATTTCCACAAGAATTGAATATCGGTCAATTGTCTGCGGCGACAATGTGGAGTTTGTTTGCTGTCGATATGAAGTATGCATTAGAAGAGCACGAACAGCACCGTTTGTGCAAATCATCCGCCTACATGAATTTGCATTTCAAAGTGAAATGGTTATATTCGAATTATGTGAAAGATGTGCCTCCATATAAAGGTGCTGTACCAGAATATCCTGCCTGGTTCGAACCGTTCGTGATGCAATGGCTTAATGAAAACGACGATGTCTCTTTAGAATATCTTCATGGTGCCTTCAATAGAGACAAAAAAGATGGCGTACGAACTTTGGCTTAAACTTTTAATACATATTTATGTAATTAAAATGTTTCAGTTTCAAAAAAGCAGCGAACATGCTTTGTTTTCAAATTCAGTGGTGGATGTATTTACACAATTGACGCAATGTTTTGATGTTGTATCGAAATTAGAATGTCCAGATCCAGAAATATGGAAACGTTATATGAAACGATTCGCTAAAACTATTGTTAAAGTGTTAATAGCTTATGCTGATATTGTTAAAAAGGAATTTCCGGAACATTTGAAGGAAGAAAGAATAGTATGTATAATGATTTTATTGAAACAACAATTTTTTTTATAAATTTTCTAACATAGGCATGTATACTTATGAATAATATACAACAATTGCGTGTCCAATTGGAGAAAATGTTCGAATCAATGGGTGGTGAAAAGTTGGAAGAAGATGCTGCGAACATATTAAAAGAATTACAACAAACATTAAATGGTTGTTTAGATGAATTGGCTACACAGTTTGCTTTAAGGTAAAATTTTTTAACTATTATTTTGTGACCAAGTATTTTCGGCAAATTTTTTTGTAACGTCGTTCTAATTTGATCTTATTACCAAACGATTTTTAGTAATTTTTATTCAAAAATCGTACAATAATCGTGGTTATTACTGCACGATTGCAGTTATAAGAAAAAACAATGTTGGTACTTGTTAAACAAATTGCTGGTTGCTGGAATTCAGGCTAATTCTATAGTGTGTCAATTTTGTTGTGGCGTCCATCTTATTAATAAGATAAACAATATTTTAATTCAACTTATTTTATAATAATACACGATACACTATAAATCAACAAAGAAATATGTCTTCAATTATAATTCTTTCATTACCAACCGAAAAAATATCCCTAAATTCGAGCAACCATTAATTTTTTTAATTAAAAATAAATTCAAATGTTTGTTACAAAAAATCTTGTGTTTTCCGCACTTGTACAACAA
>SSSI01005029.1:0-14716 GCA_004796505.1 Oryzaephilus surinamensis | reverse complement strand
AGATTTGAAATTTTAGAATAATTTTTCGTTACATGGTTTGCAATACTGAGAGAAGAAGAATTTTATAGTGGATATTTTCTATAACCTAAAATAATTGTCAAATTTTTCATAGATGTGTTTCGGAGATATATTTTCTTACATATACATTTAATGGATATTTTATTATTAGTACAATGTTGTTATAACCAATTTTTAGTGAATTTGTATTATACATTGTATATTTAAATTTAATTGAAAATATAAACTGTCATCTATTTCAAAATTTGATTGACAATCGGTAACACGGAATTTAAAGTCACTAAATATACAAAGTACCGCAATAGTCCGCCATGTTTGATCTATTATTAGGCGCCAAATTTAAATTTTCGTGACAGCATGTATGACAATACAAATACATTTTGGGACAATTTAAATTTCGTGACAGCATGTATTTTGTATTGCTCTGATTGCTGTCACGAAAATTTAAATTTGGCGCCTAATAATAGATCAAACATGGCGGACTATTGCGCTACTTTATATATTTAGTGACTTTAACGGAATTTTGTTGCCAGCCACGCAGTGAGTACCACACAAAATCTGGTGTGCACATAGAATTGAGACAGATTTTCCTACCTTTTTCATCTGGTGATTTTGTTTTGAAATTTAATTTCGTTTGTTTTAAACCACCACCAGTCGTTCTATTTGCTTTTGCTCGTGGTTTTTTCTCAACTGACAATTTTTCTACCAATGTTCGTTTATCGTCCAACAACAAATCGAATTCATCTTTTTCCTCACCATCGGTTATGTTCTCTTTTTTCACTGTACGTTTTTCTCGGTTTTCCTTTGTTTTTAGTGCCAATTGAACTTTCTTTTTCACTTCAGAAGTCACTACAGGAACCACTCGTTTACCAACTGGTGATGGCATTGTTTCTTGTAATGCGATTTTCTTTTTACTGCCCTAAAAAAAATTCACTCCACGTTTGTCTAATGTACTAATTTTTTTTAAAAAAATTATGTGTTTACCTTCTTCTCAAGTTTTCCTTTTGTTTTTGTTAAAGTACCAGCTTCTTCTGCACGTTCTTTTGCTTCAACTTCATCCAATTTCTGCATAAGTACATCCAAATCTTCACGCCACAAATCAGATTTCGTTTTTTTACGTAATATATCCAATTCGGTTAGTTTATTGTCACGTTGTTGTAACAATTCATTTTTTCTTTCCTCTGTTAACATCCACATTGACATACCAAGTAAATAATCGAACATTTGTGCTTCCACAGCACCATCTTGTTCTATAAATCAATTGATTTATTAACAAAATTATTTATTCACAATAAATACATACTTTTCGGTTTATTTTTTTGTTCCACATTATCTTCATCACTTTCCACTTGTTCATTGTCTTCTTGTCCATTTTGTTCATCTTCACCAGCTCGCTCTTTCCATTCCTTTACCGGATCCGGTGCATAATTTCGTTTCAATAATTCATCAACAATTGTTTTACGTTTTTTATTTTCAACAACCAATTCCCCACTGCATTTCTCCATTATGAAACGTGCCTGATTTGATAGTTTCGATGCTTCCGCTTGTAGCATACCTTCAAGGAAATCTTTACGTTTTTGATACATTTCCAAACGTAATGTATAAAATTCACTCAACATATCCATAACAGATTCATATTTACGTAAACAACTGTGTTCATCAAATGCACACATACTGCTTGTCGTTATAAATGATTGTAATTTGAATGCTTTATGAAGACCGTCTTTTTCCATTATTTCCATTTGTCCATCCAATAATGTTACAACAAATTTAACAGTTGTATCCGTACTGTATTCTTTGTAATCTGATATAACTGGCTTTTTTTCGGTTTTGCGTTCAATTTTATCATTTTTCTTGGTGGTTTCCGCTTTTTCACTGCCATGCAACATAACTTCCAACACGGATTCTTTGTACGCCTGTGTCCATGTACCAATTGGTAGTTCGGTGATTTCCACTTTATTCGGTCCAATTATAGCAATTTCACCACTAACCAAATACCGATGATCGCCACAATTTTCAATTGTACCTTTAAAATTCTTATACCATGGCACTAATTCATTCATTTCTTCACCATCCAACAATCTACGTATATTTTCAACAATTTCTCTTGGATTATAATTTGGTATTTTTGTTGACCAACCGGTACCGATACCTTCTGGACCATTTATCATTACCATTGGTATAATTGGTATATACCAAACGGGTTCAATTTTTAAATTGTCATCGTATTCGTGTTTCAATAGAGCATCATCTTTCGGATGGAATATTAAACGTGTTAATGGTGACATTTTCGTAAATATATACCTTGGACTAGCTGAATCTTTACCACCAGCTAATCTAGTACCAAATTGTCCTAATGGTAATAACAAATTCAAATTATTACTACCAACGAAATTTTGTGCCATATTCACAATTGTGCCACACAATGAATGTTCACCATGATGGTAGGCGGATTGTTCACCAACCGAACCGGCCAATTGGGCCACTTTTATTTCATTTTTATCATTACGTTTTATACAAGTGAACAGAACTTTACGTTGGCCCGGCTTGAAACCATCTATAACCGATGGTATGGAACGTACATTATCCGAATTTGAAAATAATACCAATTCTAAATTAATAAAATCTTTATACGATACAACTCGTGTATTTTTTGTATATAAATACTTTTCTGGCAAGCCGATTTCTTTGCGCCGTTTCGACTCGACCATAAAATTCGTCAGCCATTCTTTGCGATGTTCAACATGTTTTTTACTAAATGCCAACAATATGTGATCGTCACATTGCGGGCCTTCGTAATGGAAACGAATGCGATGCCGATCGATATTTTGAAAATATTCTTTTGCTTCTGATGATATCAAAGTACCCAAACCTTTGTAGTACTTTGTTTTAAATGTTCTATGATTCGGTGTATTATTTTTCCATTCTTCAAATTCGGGCAATGAATAAAATTCATAAACTTCACGTCCTTTTTTCGCTTTAACAATTGGTGTAATAAATTCTTCCAAAAAATTTCTCTTCAACAATTCCGGCCAATTACTGTGTATGAAATTGATGAGTAAACCTTTAATATGTGAACCATCTTGATCTTGATCGGTCATAAACATAACTTTACCATAACGTAATGTTTTCATATCATCTTCTGTATTGTATTTCTTTTTATATTGTAGGCCCAATATTTTGATTAAATTATTGATTTCGGCATTTTCCAATATTTGCTTATGTGTTGCTTCACGTACATTTAATAATTTACCACGCAATGGAAATACACCATAATAATCTCTACCAATTACACTTAAACCAGACACAGCTATCGGTTTAGCTGAATCACCTTCAGTTAAAATTAATGTGCATTTTAATGCATTTTTCGAACCAGCTTCATTGGCATCCTCCAATTTCGGTATACCTTTTAGTTTGCCCTTCTTTTTACTGCCTGATGTTTTTTCCAACACGATTTGTTGTTTTTGTTTGGCCCACATTAGAACCGATTCAACAATACCACATTTTGCAACTTGTTTATAAAAATTGTCGGACAATTCCACTTTTGAACCGAAACTTTTCATTTGTAATGTCATGTTTTCTTTTGTTTGTGAATCGAATGTTGGATTCACAATTAAACAATTTACAAATAACCACATATGGCTTTTGACTTGGTTCGTTTTAATTTTAATACCGCCCTTGTTTTTCTTATTTATTGAATCGATTAAGTGTTTCGTTATTATATCGGCCACATGATCGACGTGTCGGCCGCCTTTCGTTGTTGCTATACTATTTACGAACGAAACTTGCTGGAATTGGCCACTTGAAACGGTCATTGCGACTTCCCAGCGATCATTGCACTGTTCGTAGACGATTTTCAATGGATCGCCACAATCGTCCTTATGGTTTTTCGTGTACAACTCGCAATAGTCTTTGAAATTTTTCACCGGCAATCGTTTACCGTTTAGAAACACTTTAACGCCCCTCGTGGAGGCGGCCACATCGAAAGCACGTCGCGACATTAACGAAACAATATCGTCATCTAAACGATCCATTTTGAATTTCTCCAAATCGGGATAGAATGTGATTTTTGTGAAATCTTCAGCAAAGAAATCTTTTATAGACGGTTCGGATGTTTTCGTCATATTTGCGCCCCACGTCTGTTTAAAATGTCTTTTATATTCAATACTGGCAGTTTCCACAATAAATTTTTTACTAAATATGTTACACAATTTTGCACCGTAACCATTTCGTCCGCCAGTTACTTTTTCTTCTTCATCATTGTAATTGGATGATGTTAATAAATGGCCGAAAATCATTGTTGGTACGTACATGTTTTCTTCTTTATGCATCACAACTGGTATACCTTCACCGTTGTTCCAAACGGATATTAAATTGTCCTCTGGTTTGATTTCGATTTTAATGCAATTCATAGATTTGTCACGCTGTTTATTGTCGGCGGCATTTACTAGGATTTCATCAAATATTTTGTACAAGCCAGGTGTGTATTCAATTTCTTTTTGTAACATAACTTCCTCCTCTGCATCGTACACCCACATTTGTTCTCTAACACGTTCAACAGAACCAATATACGTATCTGGACGTAATAATACATGTTCCAACTGTGTTACTTTTTGGTACGTATTTTCTATTGTTCCTTTTTTGCCTTTTTGAGATGGTTTTCTGACTGGTGATACTTCAGGTGCAGCAGGTGCATCTCCACCACCGTTGTTCATTTTCATAAATTTCTATAAATAGATAGATATCAAAATTTTGGGAAAAATGCAACCGGTAATTAACGGGAGACAATGCGAAAACGACATACCCTTATATCTGACATCGTATTAAAACAATTAAAGCTATTTTGAACACTTGGGAAATAAATAAAACCGCCACAAATTGTCTACATTGATATTAAACAAAAATAAAAAAATGATTTTTCACACAACTATAAAATACTGAAGCATTTTTTAAGACGCCATCAAACGACCAACCGTTTCAACACCAAACGACAATACGTACGAAAGTGATCGAACATTGAAACGAACTTGTATTTTTTCAAATATACGAATTTGATTGGCTCAATTAAATTTACCGCCAATCGTACCAAACAGATGGCATGCAGCTCAATAAATTTGACGTATTGTGACAGTTATGTTTGATTATTTATTATGACAGAAGAAAAATCAAAAATTGAACAAATTATAAATCAAATTAATTCAAAGAATTGCAAGAAAGTCGCATTGTTTCTAGTTATTAGTTTTGCATGCTATCATGCTGTCCTTCATCTTAAATATGGTAAATATTTTCGTATAAAAAAAGGATTGTCCAATTTACCGGTTAATTTTAGGTACAAACTCTTGTAGATGGTTATTATCCGATGGTAGGTACAAAGGGGATCAAGAATGGCAGCCCTATGGGTGTATGTTACATTTTTATACGAAAGCGTAAGTTAAAACAACAGTAATTTAGTAATAAATGTTTATTGTTGACTGTGTTGACAAATTTATTACGTACATGTTTATGTGTGCATATTTTAGTAAAAAACCGTGTTTTAGCGACACCAGACGCTGTTTACGCTACATAGCATATTATGGCACCGAAACCCATTTCGTATTCATCGGTGATATTCGCATTAGAGATTTGTATAAAGCGTTTGTGAAACATTTACAACAAGACGACGATAATACAACTGAAAAACCGTTAAAAGCCTACACAGACTTAGTTCATATAGACAATAAACTGAAAATTAAAGTCGAATTCATATGGGCGCCGTATGTATCGAAGAAGATGATAACGTCGTTCCGACAATGGCAATTATTGCCGGATCCGCCGTCTGTAATTGTTGTTGGAACGGCATTATATCCGATACGTGCATCGAATGGTTCTCGTGCCATGTTGCAAGAGTACCAAGTGAACTTAACCAGATTGGTGCAACCGATTGACGGTTTATCTGAAAAGAAAACGCACGTTTTATGGGCCATACAAGAACCAGTCAATTACGATAAACTGAAACTGGAATACCAAATGATTACAAATGAATTAATTGATTTATATAATAAAGCTGCCATTGAAGTATTGTCGCATTCTAATGTGAATTTATGGTGGAGTTTACGTTTAGTCGGTCAAGGAATGATCACGGAAAGCAATGATGGCATCCATTTAGCTAGAAAATCACTTAGACACGATACACAAATTTTATTGAATATGTATTGTAATGATTATATGAATTTTAATGATGGTACATGTTGCAGTTCAACGGAATCCCATACAACATTACAAATTGTCACATTTGTTATATTGGCTATATGGTAAATGTGAAATTATGCCACTATTTTTAGTTCAACTAGTTTGTTTTTTTAGTTTTTCCATTGGTATAATAATGGTGTTTCAAAAATTGTTGATAAAATGTCGTAAACGTTTCCATTTCGAATATCAACGTTTACCAGAAAATGAATTTCAATTGAATTTGAACCACACTAACGATTATTATACATTATTTACAACAATTGCAATAATATCAATAATAATGGTGTATTTCTTTATATGTGATCGTACGAATTTCTTTATGAAAGAGAATAAATATTATTCGGAATTCAGTTTTTGGTTACCAGTTGGTTATGTAACGGTGTTGGGTTTATTTTTTACCGAAGATAGTAAATATACAACAGTATTACATCGTGATCAATTGAATGAATGGAAAGGTTGGATGCAATTAGTGATATTAGTGTACAATATGACAGGGGCTAGTCGTATATTAATTATAAATATGCACATAAAAGTGTTGATATCGTCGTATTTATTTTTATTAGGATACGAAGAATTCTCATACGTATGGAAACGTAATAATGATACAAGTGTGGTTAGTTTTTTTCGTAAAATGTTCAAATTGAATTTTATAACTGTTATATTATGTTTATGTATGAATCGTCCATATCAATTTTATTATTTTGTGCCGTTGTTGAGTTTTTGGTATTTGATGGTATTCTTTTTTCTGTCATTTCCGCCACACATAACGGCCCAAACAAGTGAAAATAACAAAATACAGTATTTCTATTTGTTGTTGAAGTTTATCGTGTTGTTTAGTGTTGTAACGATACTGTTTATGTCGGAAGTGTTTTTCGAAAAAGTGTTCGTAACGAGACCGTGGAAGGCACTGTTTGTGACCACTGATGACGACATACATGAATGGTGGTTTCGTTGGAAATTGGACCGTTATTCGGTTATGTACGGTATGGGGTTCGCTGTAACACTATTATTGGCACAACGTTATAATATATACGATGATAATAATCACAGTAATTTATTTTCGCGTGGTTTGGCATTAAGTGCCACGTTAATGGCAATCATTGGCATCGGTTCATACATAACGTTCACGTTTTTGTGTCATTATGAATTAGAATGCAGTGAAATACATTCGTATATTGTATTCATTCCAATATTAAGTTATATTTTATTGCGTAATATATCGGGTGCATTGCGTACAAAATATTCTAGTTTGTTTGCATGGTTTGGTGAAATATCTTTAGAATTGTTTATAACACAGTACCATATTTGGTTAGCAGCCGATACACATGGGGTACTGGTGTTAATGCCAGGCTTTCCAGTACTTAATGTTATTATAACATCGTTTATTTTTGTGTGTGCATCACATGAAATACATCGTATTACCAAAGTTTTATTACCATTTGCTGTTCCATCTGATTGGAAATTAGCTTTAAGGAATTTTATATTGTTTTTAGCTATTTTAGTGCCTATTGGTATTAATGATGGAATGTTTTAAATAAACCATTTGTAAATTATTTATATTTGATTATTTTTTTTTTCATTTACCTAAATAAATTTAATACGAATTTTCCTTTCCGTAAAAAAATCCTTAAGGAATTACACCTGGTTTTGTATCGTTACAAAATTTGAAATTTTTGTTAATTTTTTTAGATAAAAACAGAACACTGGAAATTATTTGAATTCAAAATTTTTTTAGCTTTACATTGACTCAACTAGAGGGCTCTGTCAGTATTTTTTGTATTTATTTTTGAGCTGATGACAGTTGTTTGTATTCGTTTAAATTTTTATAAAAAGTGGAAACAGAATTTTCCCAAAATGAATTTAAAAAAAGAAGATAATTTATTACCAAATCAAAATGAATTTATTCAACTAAATGAATTGATTGGAGTTCATATGGACCCAAACGTATTTAGGTAAATAATTGCAATTGATTAAATAAATCGATTTTTAACATTATACCATTTTTTTAAGAATTCTTGTTACGCTATTGAATATGGGTGTAGATGCTACGAGCCTTTACAATATGCTAAAATCTATAGAAAAATCAACAAGACGAAACAATAAACATAGATCTAGTTCATCCAATAATCATTAAAATATTTTGTTGCTAATAACTTATCGCATAATTGGTTTAAAGAATGTACTTAAATTTATCATGTTTTAATTCCATATTAAAAAAATTATTAATAATATTTGTTGTATGTATGTCTGCATAAACCATACGGGAAAAAAACGTATTTTGATTACGGCCATGTTTTCTCTTTTTCTGTAAAACGCAAAACGTGATTGGTTGAAAAAGGACAGAAAGAATTGAGGTAAAAATACCTTCGTACGTCAAAAGTCAAATATTTACGTGAATGTAAAACGCAAAATGCTAATTAATATTCTTAATTTCTGCCACCTGCAAATTTTTCATTAACATCCAATAACAAACAATAATTTGAATACACAATAACATTCATATTTGTGTTAATATCATTTTATCGAAGGAAAAATAAAAATTCTTTACTTATCTTAATAAAAATACTAGTATATTAAAATGTCTGTTGAAGAAGACGTTGAATTAAGAGAATTAGTTGCTCAAACATTGGAATCTAATGGCTGTTTGGCAAAAATTAAGGTAACCATTTATTTGTTATGCAATTACGAATGTAAAATTGAACATTTTAGGCCCAACTGCGAGCCAGTATGTTTTTAGCACTCGATGAAGATTTGAATGTAAACCAGTTTAACCACTTATTCGTACATTTAATTTACTGTTAATTATTTTAGATTAGCAAACAAGAACCCCTGTTAAATAAAGAAGTAACAAAATATTTAGAAACGAACGAAGGACAAGCAATGTTTTGTATTGTACGGGAATTTTTGGAATTTTTCAAATTAAAATACACCGTAACGGTTTACGAACCAGAATCGTACGGCGAAAATCGATACAAATACGAAGGTAAAGAGAAGATCATTAAAGATCTAGGCCTGACGAATTTGGATGAGAATGCAAAAGTTCCTTTACTTTGGCAACTATTAAAAATTGCTCAAATGAAAACCAAAAGTACAATAGAAATTAATTTAAATGTAAACAATAATAATAATCATGTAACGGAAGAGAGTATTAAAGAAACGATTAGTAATACTAGTAATAAGACTGAATCAATTAAAAATAGTATAAAAACAGAGGAAAATTGCAGCTCAGAAAAACTACCGACTTTAAACAATAATATTGAGAAGAACGAACAATTTAATGCGACTTTCATCGTATCGGAACAAATCGACGAACAAAATGATGCAACAAATAGTAAAACTGATAATTACAAAGACGATACGTACGATGATACCAGTTCAATTGCTGAAGATGGTAACAATTTCGATAAAATCGACAACGATATGGAAATACACACGAAATCGTCCACTGATGATGAAATTTTGGAATTTTCACCGCCGATCGTTAAAGATAAATCGAAAAATGAAAACAGCGACAAATCGAAATCGGCACAGAAACAGGACAAGTTGAAAAAAGGCACCCTTTCCGATTTGCCTCCATTGCCAATCACAAAACCACACGTGAACGATATACTTCCATCGTTGTACTCCAAAGAATTGAAGGAAAAATCAAATTTACGTGAATTAAATAAACTATTTGATATTGAACAGGAATATGAAGAGGATTTTATGAGTAGTTCAAGTATAGATTTATCGTTACAGTCGACAAATCATTCAAACGGTGTTGATTCAAAAATTTCCACCGAAACTAATAATAGTATTCAGAGAAATTTGAAAACGTCCCCAAATAATGGAGAAATCGACGAATTAACTACCTCCACTCAATAATTATTGCTCATTGTTTATTAATTAGTTGTTTCTTAATAATCGATCACATTTTATAGGAATGTGTGTTACACATATTGCTTGAGTGCCACCTTTTTATTTTATTTTCCTCCTTATTATTTTATTCCTTGGAATTTTTGTGCCATAGCCAGTAAGAAAATGATTTTTTTCAACATTCCCTAATTTAGTTTTGTACTTAAGTTTACGTTTTAATCAATTCTTATTTATTTTTCACTTTTTAAAACATTTTGTGCAGCGAATTGTACTTAAAAACAAATTGTGTGCCTTAAATTTGTGATTTTTGCCTTATTAAATAAAAACTATTTATTACGTATGAATTCGTATTGGGTTTTATTTTTAAAATGTCCAGTTAATTAAAAAAAATGTTTATTAACAACTTAAATGGCAAAATAGTAAAAATGCCCTTTCATACAATTGTCTAACAGTTGACTAATAGAAAAATTAATAATTAAGGTAATTTATAGTCTATTTCTTTCCTGTTGAATTCGAGTGCTGTAAGCTTTTGAAACGAGGTTCCAAGAGTCCATATATCTATCCATACACATTGCTATACATTTCTAAAAAACGACCAAAATTATGTAATATTGAAGAAACAAAGGTGATAAATGTATACGAACTTGTTCTGAACTGTCTAAAGATGTTCCTGGTTTATTTATACATTTTTTAAAACATTTTTCTGTTATTTTCTGTAAAACAAATAATTCTGATTTTAAACTAAAGAGAAAATAGAGAATTTTACCGTAAGCAATTCTTGGGCATTTGCTACAGCTATTTGTTGTTTTACTTGATCCATTAATTCATCTTTTTGCGCACCAGTTAATCCAGATGATAATGAATCCATTTTAATTAATTAAATATAAAAAAATAATGATTTTTGGATGGCTAAAATTTACTGGTTGAGGTTATATGAGGTTATGTTCAAAGTATCAAAAAAATTTATATTTTTCCGAAAATAAGAATATTTACATAATTTTATTAAATTTTTTTAAAAGGGATAAACTAGTTTCATAAAATTGTTACAAATTATTAACAATTAAATGAAAATCGAATTTTTTACACGTGCAATCAATTGAACTACTCTCAGTAGTTCAAATATTAAATAAAAAACATAACCTAATATTCTATTTTAAGCTGTAATTTGTGTTTTATGATTTATCTTTTTATAAATTGTTTTTATATACAAGAATGTCTGAATCTGCTGTGGTAGTGCGTGCAAAACCAGAACGGAAAGTTTTTAAAGCCAACAAAATCACCAGGATCCCAGAATCAATATTAAATAATCAAAAACTACAAAACGCCATCGAAGCCTTACCAAAAAACTACAATTTCGAAATACCGAAAACGGTGTGGAGAATTCAAGAAACCAAAGCGAAAACAGTGGCACTACAAATGCCAGAAGGGCTTTTATTGTTTTCTACAACAATAGCGGACATTATAAAAGAATTCACCGGTGCTGATGCTATAATAATGGGTGATGTCACATATGGGGCTTGCTGTATTGACGATTTAACAGCAAAAGCATTAGGCGTTGAATTACTAATACATTATGGTCACAGTTGTTTAATACCAGTTGATCAAACCAGCGGCATTAAAGTTTTATATATATTTGTTGACATTAAAATAGATCCATTGCATTTCATTGAAACAATTCAATTAAATTTCGAGAAAACAACAAAAATTGGTTTAGTCAGTACTATACAATTTGTAACAACATTACAGTCAGTTACAAGTGAATTAAAGAAAGATGGTTACGAAATTACCGTACCACAATTTAAGCCATTATCGCCCGGTGAAATACTGGGTTGTACAGCACCGAAATTGAAATGTGCCGATGTTGTTATCTATT
Organism: Oryzaephilus surinamensis; assembly: GCA_004796505.1. Lineage (NCBI taxonomy): Eukaryota > Metazoa > Arthropoda > Insecta > Coleoptera > Silvanidae > Oryzaephilus > Oryzaephilus surinamensis. The sequence goes on along the minus strand of SSSI01005029.1, from coordinate 2,742 downwards.
TGGGTGATGGTAGATTTCATTTGGAAGCTGCTATGATAGCAAATCCAAAATTACAAGCATACAAATACGATCCATATGATAAGAAATTCACAAGAGAATATTACGATTGTGAACAAATGGAGATTGTTCGTAAAGGTGTTATTGAAAAAGCAAAAATGGCTGGCAAATTCGGCATTATAATGGGCACACTAGGTAGACAAGGTAGTGAAAAAGTTGTGCAACATTTACGTAGCCGTTTGGAAGAAAACAACAAAAATGCTGTCGTTATATTATTATCGGAAATATTTCCATTAAAATTGGATTTATTTACAAATGTTGATGCATTTGTACAAATTGCTTGTCCACGTTTATCCATCGATTGGGGACTGGCATTTAAGAAGCCGTTTTTAACACCATACGAATTGGCTGTATTATTAGGTGATGTTGAATGGCATAAAACCGATTCAAATTATCCAATGGACTTTTATGCTAATGCCAGTTTAGGTCCATGGACACCAAATCATAGGCCAGATGCTGATAAATTGAATAAATGTTGTGGCAAGTGTATTTAGCATAATTATTATATAAAAATTAAATGAATGTATTTTTATTTCATAAATCCCACACATTTAATTAACACTATAGTAAAAAAGTAATTCAATTAGGAGTGAAAAATTTAAAAGGAAATTTCGTTTTGGCAAACAACAAACGGAGTTGTAAATTTGCCAAGTATCGAATTTATTATGTGGTGTTGCGCGTGTACAATAAGGGGGTGGAACGTAGTAGTATTGATCGGGCGGTTGAGAGGGTGAAGCGCCATCATATCGACTAGACTATTTACCACCACATAGCAGTGAAAAAGCAGTAGTTTAGTGACTGCTGCAGTACTGAAAGACAAACCACCAATCTCGGCCGCCTCCACAACGAGACATGATCTCGTGACCATTTTTCCCCGCAGAATAACCACCTACATTAAATCCGCGCGTACATCCACCGTTAACAAACGTAATAATAATATAATGTCATCAATATCGGCCCAGGGTGTTGTGGAACGTGCCTCGGCAGAGCTTTCAAAACGCATCAATGGCCTGGGTTTGCGGGGCAGCAAACACCATTCAACCAAGACCAGTGTTATGGAACGGGTCACGAATGTGTTTTGCGGTAGTAGTAATCAAACGGCGGCGGCGGCGACGGCGGCGACGGCTGTTGGAACAGCACCAGAAAAACCATCTAGACTGTTGCCACAAAGAAATGCGACAAATAAATCGAACAATTCATCAACATCATCATCAAATAATATGATGGTAACGGCACAAACATTACAAGGAAGAAATAAACAATTTAATCGCAATATGACACAACAATTACCAATTTATTTAAATTGGGAACAATTAATGGTGGATGAAAAGTTCTTAATGAAATTTTTTATGTATTTTAATGCGTGCGAACGTTGCGTATTGGCACAGGTGTGCACGCGATGGAGGGACATTTTATATCGGTCACCACGTTATTGGTCTGGTCTTGTACCAGTGTTACAATGCCGTGAAATGAGACAATCACAGGGTGGTGAACGTGCCCGATTATATTCATCGTTACTGAGACGCGGTTTTCATAGTTTATGTTTAATGGGTGCCTCCGATGAGGATGCCTTGGACTTAGTTAATACATTTCCATTAGCTTCGAAACATATACATACACTTAGTTTACGGTGTTCAAGTATTACCGACAGGGGATTAGAATCGTTATTGGATCATTTACAGGTTTGTATTCAAAATTGTTATATTATATTTAAATTGTTTTAATCTTTAATATTTTCTTTACAATATTTCTATAAGTAAAAAATGAAATTTACTAGAGGAATTTTTATGTATACAAAAGCACTCGTTTGAACATCATTCAAATTTCATCGTAATATACAGGGTGATTCAGAATAACGTTCGGAAACGCTAAGGGCATGTAGTTGACATAAAAATAAGCCGAAAAGCCTTATAGGGCGAATTCGGTACCCCTGAAGAGTTATAAGCTATCAAAATCTTCAGAAAAAGAGTTATTTTTTCGAATATCTTGAAAACCAATAAATGATTACCAAATTTGGCATAGGGAAGTTTTTTAGTATTCTCTAAATATGTGTACAATTTGAAAACATTCTGCCTATACTAGAAATGCACTTCTTCGGGATGACCAAAACTCTTGATGGCCATAACTTTTTTATTTGGTTATTAAAGTACATCAAGAATAAGCTTTTTCTGATAGAAAATTTAATAATATAACTTTTTTGTCTCTTTATTTTTTTTGATTGGACCAGCCATTTTCATGTAAAATAAGAAAAAGCAAAATAATGTATGAGACTTGATCAAAAAATCACGAAATATCATTTATGCTTAAAAAATTTTATTGACATATTTTTTCAATAAAAACCGTTAAAATAATTTTAAAATTGTTAAAAAAGGATAGTTTTTTGTTTAAAGAGTTAATTAGCATGTAATTTATATTGGATAAGGCTAATGGTAACCCTGAAGAATCATGTTAAAAATTTTGACAGTTAACAATTCCTCAGGAGTACCGATTTCGCCAAATGTTTATTAAGGTTTTTGACTCATTTTGACGTCTTCTATATATCCTTAACGTTTCGGAACGTTATTCTGAATCACCCTGTATATATCAATATATAGACAGGGTGTGTTTATCTAGAAATCATGATTTGTAGGTATTTACGGCTAATGTCCCAAAATACATATATACGTACAGAAGAGAAAAAAATAC
>SSSI01005020.1:0-19071 GCA_004796505.1 Oryzaephilus surinamensis | reverse complement strand
ACAGAAAAATTTGTGTAAAATAAAATATAAGCAATTAAAAGTATTTAATTAGTAAATTTTATTAATTTGTTTTCTGTTTCATTAATTTTCAATTAACAATTTGGCTTCTAAAGTGGAAAATTTAATTAAAGAGTGTTTTGTTTGTATATTTTGGGGTTTTCGGGTTGAAGCAGGATAGAAAGAGTTTTTGGCACACAAAACGAAATGCTTGGAATTAATAATAATAATAATATAAGCAAAATGGAATTTATAGGAGTGTTTTGATCCCTTTTAAAACTTGACAGAAACAATCATAATACGCAATATAAATTTAGTAAATGTTTGTTTATCATAAATCATTTTGTCTAAGATGTCTTATTTTCTAACTTGTACTTGTTACATTATACACAAGACCAACACCTTTACAACAAACAGACATAACACTGTTTCAGGGTATACATATATACCTATTCTCAACACACAAACCAAATAAATCATTGAAAAATTAAACTTGTACATTTACTACCCACTGTTTTCATGTTACTTACTTATGTATTATATATATACCGGGTAGCATATAGAATAAGAGAAATGGTATTCCATTTTGCTAGACTTGAAAATTAATTAATAAATACACGAAAGAGTAGAGAATAACAAAATGAACTGACGCTATCATAATAGTAGAATAAAAAAAAGATCGGACATAATTAATTATAACTTGAAAAAACGTTTAAAATTTATCTAGTTTCTTATACTCTGTTCGTTTTGAGTTGAAAAAAGCGAAAATTGACGTCCTGACGTCTGTCATACTTGTCATTTGTTTTACAGAAATCTGTAAAACTGCTGAAACTATTTTAGCTGTGTAAATTGCTCTTTCAAACAGTAGCTAGTGTATCAGTATGTTGTTTAACGGTTAAATTTGAACGTAAATTAAAGGGGATGTCGAAGTCTCACCCCTTTTTCTGTTTTCTCTCATTCTAGCCTTTATTTTAATTATGTTTCATTGAACTCGAAATGATATCATGTGTATTAGAAAAAATTTGTTATTTACCTTCAAGGATCTTATATATTATTAGTACTAGAATATGTATTTTAATTGCTGCATGTAATAATTTTTCAACATTATTTAATATAAGACGACCTCCCAGTGCTGAAAGGTTATCCACAACATAATATGTTAATTTTTTTACTTTTATTAAGTTTGTTGGATTCTTTTGGCCTTTTAGTCACGTCTTTAACATTATTCACATTACTATAATATATATGTTTGTATGTTGTACAGAAAATGATGAATGTTTTATCACTTTTTACAAGTTATAATGGATTAACTGAAGTTTTGTTATTTCAATTATATGAATGGTATAATTTTCTGATAAAAATCAGTTTTTTAAAAACTTTCTAGGTTAATTTATAAAAAAACTGTAACATATTCTCTTTGTATTTTTATAGGTTTTATTACCATTAATAATGAATGACTTTTAAATGACTCTAGTTTTTTTAATTATAAATAAACAAACAAATTATTTGATGCATACATAAGTGATGACAGTGAAAAGATCAAATTTTATTAACATAAACAAACATTTCACTGACTTAACTTCATAAAATGTGTCACTCAAAATGTTTTTTTCAAAAGAAATGTAAAACGAATTAGTAAAATTACGAATTGTGATGTTAAAGGTAAATTTGACATTGTTTCCATAGCAACTGTTGTTATACACGTGTTTCCATGACAACCGTTAATTAGACTCGTACATCTCCATAGCAACGTAAACAAGTTTAAAAATTCCAAACTTTTCTGTGTCAATTTTTTTAAAATAATTTCATTTCGGACTATCGATTGAGCAAATAAATAAAAAAAAGCATGCAAACAGTCCATTATAATTTCAACCTGTATAATTTTTATTATAAATGTTTAGTGATTTTGTGCACATTAATAATTATGATCAAACATTACATGTACGTAAAAAAATAAATGTTTTATATGTTGGGGTTGCGTTTTTTTTTGTGTTTGCTGCAAAGGCCACCCGCGTCTTGTCCGGACGTTGTCCTGATGCTGGTGTCAGTTTGATAGAGTGTAAGATATCATCCTGACAGGATGCTTTATTAGGGTGTTATATATATATGTATGTATGTGTTCGTATGTTGCGCTATTTCGTGTGTGTATGTGAAGGAATTGCAAAATTGAACCAAAACACGAAACTTTAAATAATAATTTACGACTGCCTCATTTTTTTCTTTCCTTTTTTTTTCGTCACAGTGACTAAAATGTGATTACAAAATGTTAATATTGGTTTAAAATGGAAAGAAAGGAAGAAAAAAGAGTGGCTCAAGAGTGGATTACTTTTAGTTTGTTTAATATAAAAATAAATTAACTTTGTATACATGGTCTTAAAAACGGTCTTGTGTAAAGTTTACTTTCATATATTAAAATAATAAACTTGTTAAGGAATTTTTATATACAACACACACTCTTATAACATTTTTTTTTTATCTCATTTATATGTTTATTATCTAGGATGTATATGTAGAGTTTGATGGACTACATACAGGTAGTAATTTTAATATTTAAAATGCATTTTATTTATATTTTGCACGCTAGCATAAAATAATATCATAACAGACAAATAACATGTTTATCGCGAAGAAAATATTTTTGAAACTCGTACAGTAGGTATTTTGTATACGAAAAGTTGAAACAATACATAAAAGTTGTGTGCGAAAAGTATACATGCCCCCTTAAAGTTTGAAACTTTTAACACTCGTATACTTTCCATGTTATGAATAAGTAGAGAAAAGAGAATATATGTATATAAAGAGAATTGTTAAAGATGCGTCTCTTGGATGCCTTTAGGTGGCATTTAAATTCGCATATATGTATTCAAAAACACTTTACAGATGTTCACTTTTTTACATTTTTTTTGTAATGTTCACGCTTTGTTAACTAAAACTTTTTCAGGACTACCTTTTCTGTTTTTCAACTATACTGCTTGTGTATAATTCGTTTGTCAGTTTTCATTAATTGTTAAAAAATACATTTTTATTTATACGTGTATTTGTTTAAATGAAAGACAGACAGATGTTTAAGTTTCCTTCAACAATGTATAATTCATGTTACTAAAATGAATATGAATGAAGGGCACAAATTTAATATTGCCAACTTGTTACATGCATATAATTTTATATTGTAAGTTATATTATTAAAAAGTGTGACACGTTAGAATTGTATATAAAAGTTAATATTAATATTATATATGCATATAGTTTTTTTTTCTTTTAGTTTCTTACATTCACTTTATTTCTTAAAATGGCATCCACAATTACATTTTCTGTCTAATATATTTTAATAACACACAAACTGCAGAATTTTTTATATAAGATGATATTTTTAAAAGAATTTCAACTATTAAGGCTATATTTATATTAAAATTGTTGGTATTCTATTTTTTATGTTAATCACATGCAATATTATCTGCTAGTTTTTTAATTTATTATTTATTTATTCAAAATTTTTTCAAAACTCCATTTTATTTATGTCTTTACAGACTGCGCCATTTATTATTTTATATTTTTTATTATAGTTTTACTATAATTTATGCACAAAATTGATTTTTGTAATTTTTTATTATTTATTCTGAATAGTTTGTTGAAAACCTATAAAGACTCCATTATATGTATATTGACGTCTCTACAAACTGCGCCATTTAGGATTTCATATTTTTTCGATATTTCATCATTTATCATGAATATATGCTTAAATGAATATTACATGATGCGGTTTTTAATAAAGATCCACAATATATATAGTTTGATGTCGACTGCTGTTCCAACCACACAGTTGTGTATATGTGTGGTGGTTGTTTTACCGCCCCCTGTACATCAACCCCCACAACAGCACACAAACTGTAACTGAACACAATATTGTAGAGAGGGTATAAGTTATTAAGGAATATTATTAATTAGTGCGTATATATGAATGAATCCCTTGATATATATATAGAATTTTAGCCGAAAGCTTCAAGAATTTCCACCCCACATTTAATATTATTGTTTGTGGTTGATATATTGAACCCTTATGCACTTTTTTCTATTCTTTTCTTTGTTACATCGCTGTGTAGCTTTAAAGGAAACAATTTTATCAACTTGGCCCCATTTAATCTTGTACATAATATTAGTTTAATTTAATTTTCTTATAAATTCGATTATGAAGTGTGGACGTGTTGTTCTTCCTTATTAAAAAGAAACTTTATGTATAAAGATTAGTATACGTTTGTTAGTTTTAAATGAACGAAAATATTTTTCAAAGGAATTTAAATAATAATGCGATAAATTGATGTTAATAATGAGCCACGTACAAATGAGACTTAATGGTCTCCATAATCAGATACAAAAGACCATCATCATCTTTCCATTTGAAGGCGTTTACAGTCACGGGTGAACACAGAACGACTTTTTTTTCAGTTTGTTATAAAACTTTATTAAAATTGAGACGATTAATGATGTATTTTTTTTTCAAATAATTTATTACAAAACATGAAACCAACAAATTGTATAAAATAATTCAACAAACGAAATGTACAGCCATTTTTTACTAGAAAATTGTGCACGTTTACGTTTTGTGTCACAAGAGAAATTTTCCTAGTCAGGTTTTAATAATTGAAGCAAAAAGTTTATGTTTTAATTAAAAAAAAAACTGTTGTACGTAATAAGAAGCTTTTTTAATGAAAAATACAATTTATAACTATTATACAAGATTTTTGTATAGTTTTCCACTGACTGTGCCATAAAAGATAGCCGGAACGGCACGGGGGAAATGGGCGTGTTTTGAAAACAACAACAAAATGTTTTATTATCACCATTATTGAACTGTTATTATTCTAACAGGCGTTTTTTTTACTTCATTCTCGCCATTTCCGTTTATTTTACTCCATGTAGAAAGTTATATCTATCATCATGTCATACAAAGCCATAAATATTTGCACATAATTGTAGTTAATTAATAACATTTAATTGATAATTTATTTGAAAAGATAGAAGACAGGTGTGTATTTATAAAATGGTAATAATATTTGTTTATTTTTGCAATCATATAAAAAGAGAGGACGTCAATGAAGATGAATGATTCATTCGTTAGAACATATTATTCATTTATTGGTATCTAGATACTTAATAATAATGACAGTTTTAATAATTACATATATATAGGTACTAGTTTAATTAAAATAACAATAAAAGAAAAACTTATATTAAACGAATTGAATTTATATGTTTTTGAATCGTGATAAATCATTGTGCGTGTATAATTAAATATAATTATGTTAAATAAAATGTTATGTTAAAGGAAAGTGGTAAACTATGTCAAATGTCAAAATATGTTTTCTCAAATCATATATGATTTTTTCCACCCTTTATGTTAATATTTTAAATATATAAATTCCATGTCTTATTTTTCATTCATTTTTCGAATGTAAGTATACGCCTAGTAAATATAGTATGCAAATTAAACTAATTTCCATTCTATCACTATTACCAACCACAGTTTTTTTTTACAAAAAATTATAAGTAGAAACGATTACATTTTAAGTAATGTTGTAATATTGTAAGGAGTGTATAATTACTTATATATATTATAAAACTAATTATTCATCTATCAAAATGTTGTTTTATTAATAAAAAGAATTGAAAATTGAAAATATATTCATTCGCCTACGATTTTATTAATAATAATAATAATATTCTTGTTATGAACATGTTTTTAATATAATATCGCGTATAGGCGGGGTTGGTATGGCTTCTTTTCTATATAGAGAAATTGAATAGACCACCGGGCAGTGAAATCGAGGTGGGGTGGTCCATTGATTTCTATAAATTCAGAAAAAAAAACTGATCTCCTGCAAAAACATCACTCTCATAATAATAATGTAACATCATAAAGGTATATACAAATTTTCCGAAACGAAAAACAAACAAAAACGAAATTGTAACAAAAGAATAAAGGATGTTAACATACGCACTTCCCATGAAAATGTCAACAGTGAGTGCTGTTTTTTGATAGCGTAAGTCAACTACCCTCTATTTTTCGAGCTATTTTTATAGTTTGGCATGTTTTCCAACGGAGAAAACCGTTTAATTGAGTTTGTAATTATGTTTTCGTTTTTTTTTACTGTTTTACTAACTATATGTAGTTAATTATTATGTTTGGAATAAATGTGTGACAGATCTTGAGGCGTTTAATTATTGTTGTCCACGCTTCAGGGGATGGACAAATTGTGTCAATAGAAAAACCAGATGATATACCGAGTGTTTTAAAACAATTGGATGAGATTTGTATGGAATTTTTGCATAATTGATCAAATTTTACTAAGCTATAAATAAAATTGAGAAATTTTTGTTTTGAACAAACTTTTTTAGTTTTAGAAATAAATAAAAAGCTGTATTTATACAGGGTGTTTTTTTTTTTTTAGTATTACTTCTAAGGTTAAATTGAAAAATTTTAGTTTTAAACAATATTTTATTTTGCAAGGAAATGAAGCTTGCATCTATACAGGGTGTTTTATTTATCCCTTTTCTAAACAATTTAATTTATTCAACAACATCGTGTCACTTTTAACTGTTCCTCATGCATATATATTTGCGTGACCATCACAAACGATCCATTTCCATAGTAAAGTGTAATGACCAAAAGGCCAACCAATTATTTTATAATATAATATTACAAGAGAGAGAAAATTATACGGTCCCAAAACAAATTTTTCTATATATATGCGTGTTCCATTGTCTGTAATTGTCAAATTTAGTTTTTAGTTCCATTTATTATGATTAAATTTATAGTAAAGGGTCGATAGATGGTAGTAGTTTAAGTGAAAGAAAAGTGGTGGTCTTTTGGTCTCTATATGTCGTCATTTTGTGGTATATATTCGAAAATATATATGTAGTCGTATGCAATTATGTGTTAAGTGCCCTCGGTTGCTTTGAAGCCACCACTTTCATTCTACTATATATATATAAAATGTGCATCAATATTGAAGTTTTAGAAGCAATATTCACATAGAGTGTGTCATTAAGGTGGTGTTTTTTTTTCTGTCAAGTTTTAATGACGAAACTTCTTCGTCTACGCCACCTATCATATATATAATAGTTATAATTGTTTAGAACGTAAAATTCGTAAAAAAAACAACAAAGAAGACCATCTTTTCCGCTACATTGATGACGACGTCTTGTTTTTCTGTCACATGAGTTATAAATACCTGTTTCTGACATTGTACTATTGAATTTTCCACCCCTTTGCGTCCGTGTTATATATATTAGGTCATATATTGTTTGTTTTGTTGAAAATTGTTTATTTTCCAACAAAAGTATTTGATTGACATTATTATGGTGTTTTTAAAGTTTGTAAGTTTGAAAATGAACACCCACATATTAAGAAAATTAAATAAAGTGGTGAAACAATCGATTTGTATGCCCACACATTTAATAATTTGTTGAGATAATTGTGTGTGAGAACCAAGCCTATAGTTGATTTATTTACAAAAGATGACCTACTAGAATAATATTATATAGGTATCTGTAATTTTTTTATTGGTGAAATTGTTTTAAAATTCGTTTCAAATCGAAATTCAATTTGTCGCTTGATTTAAATGCACCAAACCGCACAATAAAAGATAAATAAACCTTTTTCTGACCCAATCTTTAAACATTTCGATAAGATTCCAATTGAAATACGTTACTAGAATAATGTATTTATTGGAAATAGGTTTAAATTGAAAATTTCCTATATATAATATAAGGATTTTTCTAATACCATATAACTTAAGGAATTTTTCTTTTCTAAATAAGTAATCCATTTAACAATATAAAATAATCCTGTTAGTAAATGAACTGTTGTGTGAAAGAGAAACCATATTAAAAAGAAAAATTGACAAAAGAAGACAATGTACTGAATATGAAAACAAAAACAAAACAAAAAAAAAAAAGTAAAATGGATTCAGTTCAGGTGTGTGGGTGGGCGGAATTTATTTATTTTCAAAGAAGATGATCTTAAGAACATCCCACGAAACATTAAAAAAAAGTCAAAATCACGACAAAACTCGATACATTTTAATGTAAATTGAAAATATGAGTATTGTATTTGTGTGGAGGTGGTTTTGGTACAAAATAATATATAAATATACATGTTCGAATTCATAAATCGGTATAGATCATGTTAAAAACACTGTTTTTCTTGATTTTTTGTTTGTAGAGGTTAGGAATTGTGACGTCATCAAGGTTTAGAAAGAAATTCTGAAAATTGCCTTTATGAAATTAAAAAAACTATATTGTACATGTAAAAAATTAGTACTTTTTCAAAATCAGCAAGAAAATCTCCATTAAATGACCAAATAAAGAAAATCCATATCGTTTTTCCTTTTTTCTTTCTTGTTGATGATGGAAATAAAAGCAAAAATTATGCTTTGTAATGCGATTATTGAAACAAAATGATAAAAATTAATTGAAACTCTACCTGTTGTATAATTTCTCCATCAAATTTAACATCAAAATGTATTTAATTAAAAGAAATACGCTCGTCTTTCTATAAAGATACCTAATTGAATAAATCGAAACTTTTTTCCACTAGATATATACGTATTGCATTAATGAATAATTTGATAAACATCGAAGCTTATTAAAAAAAATGTGCTTTATTACGTATTCAAATTGCATATCGATATTTTGTCATATTATATTGGGTGGTTTTTGATGAAAACCAACCCCCCTTTATGAATATTAAACGGATATTAGTGATATGATGAAGTAACTGTATGATATTAAACCACAACAGGTCTCTTTAGGGTATTTAATAACTCGTTATTATACACGTGAAGAAACTTTCCGGAAAGAAAACTGTTTTAAAAGAAAATTTTCTATAAAAGCGAATATGACTAGTTATATTAAAATGGAAAAATGAAAATGTTGTTTTATAACCCTTGGTTATTATTGACATTGACGTGTTTGGTAACAAAAATGTCGAATATTAGATGGGTTTTTTCTTCTTCTAGGGGTGTATTTTGTCGAAACCAATTATGTCTCTTGGGAAATAGATAAAAGCGAGACATAAAACGGAATAATATGGCATTTTTGCCTGCAAAAAATTGCCAAACGTAGAATATATTTTTCTTTTTGTTTTAATAATTACTTTTCCAATAATTTTCGTATAAAAAGTCATTAAATTCGTTGATTTTTCCATATAAATACGTGCATTGTTTCGAAATTGCTATTATTTAAATAAGATTACATTTTCAAACAAACACTCTGTATACATATTAAATAATAATGTAATTTTTTGTTTGTTTTATTGTGTGATTGTGTATTGCATTTGAACAATAATTATAATTGACATAAACGAATAAATCTGCATATTACAATATATATATGCATTTGTAATATATATCCCAATGTCCCAATAGTGGTGGTTTGTTACTATCCATCCAACCACCACCACCACCGCCACCGCATGACAATTCGATCAGGGCAATTAACGACCAGATAAAAGGATTATATACGCTATATTGACTATTATGTGCACCTATTATACACTTTTTTCGAAGATAACATAAAATCAGATCAAATTGACTGCATTTGCAATGTTAAAGATGTGCTAAAATTCATTTTTTTGTAATAAAAAAAATAAAATCAGTTTTATTGATCTCATAGTGAAAGAGCCTGTATTGTAGAATTTGTATTTGTTGTATTTATAATCCGCTTTACAAGAGCTTATTTCGCTTGAAGGTGGTTTGGGAAACTTTACTCCGCTACTATAGGGGTGGTGGTGGTGTGGTGGAGGCTTTGATTGTATTATATTGTGACTGTATAGAATTGTTCCATAGTTCCATACAAATTTTTTTTCTACCAATGTGAATAACATCAAAAACATTTTACATACACTTTGTACTCCACCGTGGATTATTACTAATTTATTTATTGTTAAATTGTGTAATTTACGGGGTGAAAAACCCTGCATCTGGTTTTTCGCAGAACTATATAATACATGGTTTGATTTTTATTTGAAAATTTCATTAGCTTTTTTTTAAAATTTTATCAGTATTTTAATTAAGCTCGCTGCGCTCGCCCGGTCAAAAAATACAAAACAATGCATTTGATATACAAAAATTGCTCCACTGTATTATACATTTTTTTTAAATAGTAATTTATTTGGCTTAATAATAATTACATTGCGTGTATTTTATAATAAAACACATTTTATTATTATTAGTGGTGGTTGGTTTGTGGTGGATTTACATGTAGAGCACAAATTAATATTTCTCACGACAAAAAAGTATACAACTTAATTTTTTCGACACTAAAGAGGAATCACGCACACATAATACCTTTTTATGAAAGTAAAAAAATTATATAAAACAGTGAAAATTAATTAAAATTGACTCTCTGTTCTTCAACAGAAAATTTTTAACCCCTCATCTACACTTTAACAGTATGAAAAATGATAAATATGAAAAGAATATATATATACATGAAGGGCTTGTATATTTCATTGAATTAAAAGCATAAAATGTATTTAATTGCGTATGTTTTTTTTTTCTCTCTTTGGGAAAATGAAGGGGAATTGTTGAAGTTTCTGTATATCTGTTGTAATTTCGAAATTGATTTTTTATTGTTCCGCCCTAATTGGCTTCCTTTATACAATAGGAACGTGAAATGCATTAAAATTGGCTACATTTTCAACTTATTTTTCGTTTATTTTTTTACAGAGATTTGCAAGGCAACAATATAACAGCTTTGTATGAGACTGATTTTCAAGATTTGGCCAAATTAAGGATATTGTAAGTTAGAATATATCATTTTTCACGATTTTATATTATACAGTGGTTCCATTTTAATAGGCAATTGAGTGATAATCAAATACACACAATTGAACAAGATGCTTTTCAAGAACTAGTCAATTTAGAAAGATTGTAAGTGGTTTTTTTGGGCATTATTTGAAAGAATAATTGATTATTTTTATTTTTATAGACGCCTAAATGGGAATAATATACGTTACATTCCGGATAATTTATTTTCTACTATGTCGAATTTAATTCGATTGTGAGCTTGGCACCTTCACCATTTTTCTAACATAAAAATATAATCTTTTTTTTGTATTTTAGGGATCTTAGCCATAATTTAATCACCGTAATTAGTAAAAAATCACTAAGAGGTGCAACTTCTATCAAACATTTGTAAGTTACATAAAATAGCTCTTGATAATTTCAAACCCAAGTGGTTTTTTTACAGACAATTGGATAATAATCGAATAACATGCATCGATGAACAATCATTAAAAAGTTTAAAAGATTTAGAAATATTGTACGTTCTTTTACATATATTTACATATTTTTTTAATATATTTGTTTAAAATTGTGCAAATATTTTCACAGGATGTTGAATAATAATAATTTAACATGGTTGGCAAAAGATATGTTCAATAATATGTTCCGTTTACGTACATTACGTTTAAGTGAGAATTTGTTTCATTGCGATTGTCAGTTAACTTGGTTGGCAAGATATTTACGAAATTCACCACGTTTAGCACCATACACAAGATGCCATTCACCAAATCATTTAAAAGGTCACACAATATCCGATTTGCAAGATCAGGACTTTAAATGTTCAGGTAATAAACGACTGCGCCAATTAAAGGAATTTGTTAGAATTGTTTTAAAATGTTTTTTTTTTAGGTTTAGCTGAACGGGCAATGAATAGTGAATGTGTTAGTGAGCCACAATGTCCGCATCCGTGTCGATGTGTTGATGGTATTGTTGATTGTAGAGAAAAGGGCTTGAAAAAAGTGCCAGATCATTTGCCTGAAGGCACAACAGAACTGTAAGTACTTGAAAAAATATAATAAAAATGGTGTACATTATACAGTTTTGTTATTTTTTTTTCTTTTCCTTTTTATATATTCGTTTCAGTCGTTTGGAACAAAATGAAATTGTTGAATTGCCTACAAAAGCATTTGTGGCCCATAAACGGTTACGACGTATGTAAGTAAAAAAAAAAAATGTTAAAATTTCCGCTTTTCTATTATTTTTGCTGTGTAATTTTGCTCTTTTTAGTGATTTAAGTAATAATCGTATCTCGAAAATAGCACCAGATGCTTTCCAAGGCCTCAAAGCACTCACTTCATTGTAAGATCAACATAAATTTCATATTTCTTTCTATACGTATGTGTTTTCGTTTGTTTTTTTTTAATTTCAGAGTTTTATACGGGAATAAAATACGCGACTTACCTGCTGGCGTATTTCAAGGTTTAGTTTCTTTACAACTTTTGTAAGTCGATTTAATTAAGTATAATATTTTAATAAGCCGTTTAATATATATATTTTTTTTGTCTAGATTATTAAATGCTAATGAAATCTCCTGTATACGTAAAGATACATTCAAAGATTTGCATAGTTTAAGTTTACTGTAAGTATTTGACAATGTTAATTGCTAACATAAATTTCTAATTTGTTTTTTTTCTTCTCCAAAGCTCTTTATACGACAATAATATACAGTCGTTAGCGAATGGTAGTTTTGATTCATTAAGAAGTATTCAGACACTGTAAGTATACGTAAAAAAAACCAGTTAAGTGGTACTTAAAACACACAAAGTCATAAATTAAAATTTTGAACTTGACGTGTATTTTTGGTTGCATACAAAATGGATTATAAATCACACTACTATTATTATGAAAATGGTTTTTCTCTTTGATTTTCCAGCCACTTGGCCCGTAATCCATTCATATGTGATTGTAATTTAAAATGGCTGGCAGAATATTTGCATCGTAATCCAATTGAAACGTCTGGTGCACGTTGTGATACACCAAAACGTATGCAACGGCGACGTATTGAAGCGCTGAAAGATGAAAAATTCAAATGTAAGGGTAAGCACCAAAATCCACTTGAGTTTAATCAGTGGTCATGGTGTTTGTTTCATTCTAACAATCATATTCTTATTAACAAAATCAATTTCAAAACGAAAAAGTGGTGATTACAATTAGAGACTATTTAGTGTTGTTGTTTTCCAGGCCAAGAAGAATTCCGCACACGCTATGCTGGTGAATGTTTAATAGATAATGCTTGTCCAAATGGCTGTACCTGTGATGGAACGATTGTTGACTGTTCCGGACGTGGTTTGAAAGAAATACCACGTGATATACCACTTTACACAACAGAATTGTACGAATTTGCGATAATTACGTGTGTTTTATTACAATTTTTTACTTCAGGTTATTGCAAGACAACGAATTGGGTCGTATTAAGTCCGATGGTTTGTTTGGACGATTGCCAAACTTGGTAAAACTGGATTTAAGACGTAATCAAATTACCGGTATTGAAGAGAATTCATTTGAAGGCGCATCAAAAATATCAGAACTGTACATAATACCGTATTTAAACAATAAATCTATAATTAAGTAATTTTTTCAACAGGTTATTATCGGAAAATAAATTAATGGAAATCCACAATAAAATGTTCCTCGGTTTGCACAATTTAAAAATACTTTCTTTGAACAATAATCACATTACTTGCGTTATGCCCGGTTCATTTGACTTTCTAACGTTTTTGCACACATTAAATTTAGTACAAAATCCATTTATGTGTAATTGTCATTTGGCCTGGTTCTCTGATTGGTTGAAAGCGAAAGGATTAAGTGGTTCAGCGCCACGTTGTGCCGGTCCGGATCGTGTTAAGGATGTTTTAATACGTGAATTACCGAAAAATGAATTTAAATGCACCAGTGACAATGATCAGGGCTGTTTGGGGGAGAATTATTGTCCACCGATGTGTTCTTGTACTGGAACGGTTGTACGTTGTTCAAGAGCTAATTTAAAAGAAATACCACGTGGTATTCCACCAGAAACATCGGAATTGTATTTAGATTTTAATCAAATACAAAGAATACAAGCTGATAGATTAGCACATTTGAAATCTTTAACAAGATTGTAAGGAGTTTTTTTGAAGTTTTTAAGGAAAATTTCTAATTTTTGTGATTATTTTCCAGAGATTTGAGTAATAATCAAATTGGTATGTTATCGAATTTAACATTTTCAAGTTTATCCAAACTTTCAACTTTAATTATCAGTTACAATAAGTTGCAGTGTGTTCAGAGAAATGCATTAACTGGATTGAAATCTTTACGAATTTTGTAAGATAGGATTTAATATTTTGTTAGTTTTCTATATTGTATTTTTTTTATAGATCTTTACATGGCAATCAAATTTCAATGATACCCGAAGGAACGTTCTCCAATTTGAAATCAATAAGTCATATGTAAGTTTTCGTATTTTTTTTATATTTTTAAACTATGAATACAATTAGTGAAATCTGTTGGCGAATGTTATAATTTAATAAAGATTTCTGTACTTAAAATAAGTTTAATTCAAAATGGAAATGATTTGAACAGTGCTTTGGGTTCCAATCCATTATATTGCGATTGTTCGTTGAAATGGCTTTCCGATTGGGTGAAAATCGACTATGTGGAACCAGGAATAGCCCATTGTGCTGAACCACCACAAATGAAAGACAAATCCATTTTATCAACACCCTCATCAGCATTCCAATGCAAAGGTCTCATTTTTGTTTTCTTATTTAAAAACTATTTTCATATAATGAAAAATTACAATTCATATAGGTAAAGTAAGTAATGATATTTTGGCGAAATGTGATGCTTGTTACACGTTCCCATGTAAAAATGGTGGTGAATGTATATCACAGCCGGATCACGATTACGAATGCAAATGTGCACCTGGTTATCATGGTAAAAATTGTGAATTTATGATAGACGCATGCTATGGCAATCCGTGCAGAAATTTAGCCACATGTAAAGTGTTGGAAGAGGGACGCTTCAGCTGCCAATGTCATCCCGGTTATACTGGTTTGCGTTGTGAAACCAACATTGATGATTGTTTGAATAACAAATGCGAAAATAATGCAACATGTATCGATTTAATTGATTCATATGAATGTAAATGTCCTGTCGGTTTTATGGGTAATTATTGTGAAACGAAAATACCATTTTGCACTGAACAATACAATCCATGCAAAAATAATGCACGTTGTGTCGATCACGACACATATTATACATGTGAATGTTTACCTGGTTTTAAAGGAGAAAATTGTACGATTAATATAGACGATTGTGAGAACAATATGTGCCAGAATGGTGCTACATGTATTGATGGTATTAATGATTATGTGTGTAAATGTGCTGGTGATTTTACTGGAAAATTCTGTGAATTAACACCAATGGTTGCAATGCAATATCCACAAACATCACCATGTCAACATCACGATTGCGTTCATGGTGTTTGTTTCCAACCATCCGGTGCAACAGATTATTTATGTAAATGTGCACCCGGTTATTCCGGTAAACGTTGTGAATATTTAACCAGCTTAAGTTTTACACACAACACATCCTATGTTGAATTGGAACCATTACCAACGAAACCAGAGGCAAATGTTACAATTGTTTTTGCCACAACACAAGAAAATGGTGTACTGATGTATGATGGCCATCAAGAACATTTGGCTGTTGAATTGTTTAATGGTAGAATACGTGTTAGTTACGATGTGGGCAATTATCCAGTATCCACAATGTATAGGTATGATTTTACTTAATTGTAGATTGTTTTGTTGGTTGCCTACAAATCCATGTCGATTTGTTTTGTTGCCTACAAATCCATTTCGATGTTTTGTTGGTTGCCAACAAATCCATTTTGATTTGTTTTGTTGGTTGCCAACAAATCCATTTCGGTTTGTTTCCAGTTTTGAAATGGTCTCCGATGGACAATACCATATCGCCGAACTGTTAGCCATAAAAAAGAACTTCACATTGCGTGTAGATCGTGGTTTGGCACGTTCCATAATCAATGATGGTTCAAAGGATTATTTACGTTTAAATACACCAATGTATTTGGGTGGTATACCACCGGAGCCTGGCCAACAGGCTTTCACGCAATGGCATTTAAGAAACATAACCAGTTTTCATGGTTGTATGCGTGAAGTGTGGATCAATCATAAACAAGTCGATTTTGGTAATGCAGCTACACAACAGAAAGTTCAACCCGGATGTGGTATTGTCGATAAGGATATTGACCAGCAAGAAGATGAAATGGATGGTATGATGATTGGTGAACCGGCGGCTGCTGCAATTGCACCCACACCGCCAGATCCATGTTTAACGAATCATTGTAAACACGACAGTAAATGTATACCGACTAGAAATGGAGAATATATTTGTAAATGTAGAACTGGTTTTAAAGGAAAATATTGCGAGCAAGGTGAGGAAGAGTGTAAGTATGAATCGTTTTAACTAAACAAAAAATTCCAGCTTTTAGCACGCTGTAGTTTTTAATTTTTGTGGGGAATAAGGGCTTTTTTAGGGCAGGTAAAATTCATTTGCTTTGTAAATTAATTTGTTTTTTTTATAAAATTTTAATTAGATTTTATACGTATTTATGTAGCGCCAACATGCAGAAAAGAACAAGTTAGAGAATACTATTCGGAAAATGGTTGTCGATCCAGAAAACCATTGAAAATTGCCAAATGTGCTGGCGGTTGTGGTACTAGTTGTTGTCATGCACGTAAAAGCAAAAGAAGAAAGGTAAATGAATTGATTTAGAAGAAAAATAGTATATGCAATTCAGCAATTGTTTGTTTTTCCATTTAGGTGCGCCTGATATGCTCCGATGGTACCCGTTATACCAAAGATATAGATATTGTGCGCAAATGTGCGTGTACAAAAAAATGCTACTGACTGATGTTCGCCGCTAACCACACTTCTAACAATAATACACTGCCCACTGTTGATGATTTTGAACCAAAATTTGCCCCAATGACTGCAGCTGATCTCAATACTAATAACAATATAATAAAACAAAATTTAACGTCATCATCATCGTCGTCGTCGCCATCAAATTATCAATTAACATTTTATATAGACAATGAAACGAATAATAATCATTTACAATTGACTGATTTTACACATTTTCATTCAAATAATAATCATAATAATGTACAAGAAGCAATTGTAATGAATAATGATGATGAACATCAAACATATTGTATGCTATCAGCTTTCTTATATTTTGTTACAATAACATCGTTTGTTTATTTAGCTATTTTATGGATAAAACAACGTATGCACGTCCATGTCGAACAAATGCAGTGGTGGTAAAATTTAAAAAAAATTGTATTTGTAGGTTTTATATTTATAAAATGAAGAAATTTTAATTTTTGCATATCTATTTTATGGAAACTTTCTAATAATTAATACGCTTTGTTAATCCAATATTTAACAAAAATAAATATTTATGAAAAAAAATTAAAGATAATTAAAATACCATTAATTGCATGTAATTTTTAGAGTTTAGCAATTTGCATGTACGACATGTGTATGTTTATTAAAAAATTTAATAACTAAAATAACTATTTATTGAAAAAATGAATGCATTTTGATATAACAGGACTGATTTAAAATAGTACATAAAGATTTTTTGTTTTAAATGAACTGACTGTAATTCAATCCATTTCATTCCCCCCCGAATTTAAACAAATGTTAGAAATGTGGATAGCGGCGAAAAAGCCCCCCAGAGGGTAAGGTTTTTAAACTTAGTAGTTTATTGTGTATAACACTCCGTACATATTTACGTAAAAAAAATAATTTATAATTTATATACTATAATAAACTATGCAAGATACAAATTTCTATTTAAGGTAGACTTTTGAAATAAAAAATGAAACATTTTATAATTGTATATACTTGTGCAAGGTGATCAAAAAGAAAAAAACAAATAGTAATAAAAGCAATTTCTTGTGTTTGTTACCAATATTCTGTTGAAAAATCTTGCATCAAACAAACAATAAATAACAGATAAATTATTTAATCGTACACGTTTTTAGTGTAAGAATTTAAAGTATTATTGTAAATTTTTACATGTAGTTTTATTTAATTATTATTTTTTTTATAAATAATAGATGAATAATATATGTAGTCATATCGGTTTTCATTTTTTTTTTGTTAATGAATTAAAAATAAAAATAATTTATATACGCCTAATAATTGTAATTATATTTAAACTTGTGTATAAAAAATATATTAAATTTATCGTATTTTAATTGTATTTTTTGTTTAAACCGACCGCCTTTTTCATTTGTTTATTTTTTTTCCGTTGGCAATAAAATGTGTTGCTAACTTTGCATCAATGTTTATAATGTCAATAATTAATTATTTAATTTTTGAACAATTAAAAATATGTTTACGTTAATTTGTTTAAATAATATATAGATTGTTTATTTACACTGTTTAAATATTGTTACATATTTTAAAGTCATTTTATAAATGTTAATAATAATATGATCGTTTATTTTTATGTAAAGTTATTTTGTTTATAAACAAGGCACTGTTGATTCTTTCATATGGTATTTACGTACCGGCTGATTTTTACTTTATATGGAAATATTTCATTAAAAAACGAGATTTTATAAGAGGAAATGGGACAAACGACCAGCGGAATACCAAGTAAGTAACATTTTTCCGTATAATTGTTATGTAATTTAAGGTTATATTACGCCTACACAAAGTCGACCGGATATTTTCAATTAAACACAGTTAACTCAATTCATTATTTTATTCACATAGAAAATTTTAAAGGAAATTCAACTTTTTAATATATGAAAACTGAGAAAAAAAACTGTTTAAATGATAAATGCGAATGGAATGTATGTAAGAGGTCATCAGGTTAAAAAAATAATTTGTATGGGAATGTGATTATCTTTACTTTTACTAAAATTTACATAAATTCAAGCATCTGTACACAAAACACAAAAAACGAAACGAAATTCTCCCCCTTTTGTATTGTTTAGCGAAAATATCGTAGCAAGCTGTGCACGTGTTTACGTCTGCTGTTTGCACGAAATAATAATAAAAATAACTATTAATGGAATGCACATATATTTATTGTGTGTAAATGCATTAAAATGCAGCCAAAGGGGGAGGCGAATAATTGGACAGATGGCGTGTGCCATCCCCATTTTAATAAAAATGTAGACAAAACAATATCGAATCACTTATTCCT